>CM046848.1:6574124-6854815 GCA_025618425.1 Heliocidaris tuberculata
GGGGGGGGGGGGGGGGGGGGGGGGGGGGGGGAGGTAATGTAGTTTAATGTTGTGATGTACGTCTGTTTAGGAGAGGTCGCCAAATGTCGTTGATGACTAGTCCGCTGTCCTGTGGTACTGTGCTGTGTTGTTGTATTTCGATGGCTTCTCGAACTCGTCTGGTGTGCCAGTGTTTGATGGAGGTGATGAGTTTCGTATTGGGCCAATCATGATGTTTTGGAAATCTCTGGTACCACGGTAAGTTCTACTAGATGGTTCTACATAGTTCTAGTTGTAACCATGGACAAGGGGCGGCGCCAGGGTATTTTGATAGGAGGGGCAAGAGACCTAAAGATGATGTCATATTTTTTCTCCATTAAATAACAGGGGTAATATAGAGTTATATGTTTAAGACCTCTCTTTTTAATACTCCTCTTTCTTCTTTCTTCCCTTTTCTTCCTCCTTTTCTTCTTTTTTTTTCTTTTTTCACTACTTGAAAAATCATAGGGGGGGGCGGTCGCCCCCTCTGCCCCCCCCCCCCCTGTAGCGCCGCCCCTGCATGGACCTATTGGAGAATGTTGTAACAAACAAGAGAAGGGGATTCCCATGATCTATTTGTGCAATGTCACACTCATGCAAAGAAGTTCATGCAAAGGTCAGGATTGTCACACATACATGTAATGATCTAGAATGTACTTCCTCTACTGGATGTGCATTATTTACTATGTAATACTATGTAATTACCCCCGGCTGTAGCCCGGCTGCCAGTTAGCTCGCCCCAAACTTTTGAAACGGGTTTTTTTCTGTTTCTGGAAATGAAACTACCAACTTATTTTACTCAATATTGTATTATCCTGATATCTGATGAAAAATGGAAGAAACGAATTAATGAGAACTTACCTTGATTATCGATGTCCGTTCGCATTCTTCCAGTATAGTTCCAGTCTATATATCGGTCGAATGTCAATGGAGTCCGTATCATCCGTATCATCAAACGCCAATAACAACATGTCTGAAGGTATTGAGCAATCAGCATGACGCATTATAACGTGATGATTATATCGTTGGCTTCCTTTATAGTGCCTTAAACCGCAAAAAATGTAATGGAGGTTCAATCGCATTCATATGCTTTGTTATTTATAGATAAGTGATGTTAACAATTAATTTCATTATAACACCACGCTGTGCATGATGTATCCAAGTGGCCTAGTCCATAATCAGTCAGGGAGATAGCCGAATCTTAGGGCGTCCCGTCGTCCCGCGTTTTAGGGTACACTGAAGCGCAAGAGACCGTTATGTATTGGCGGGAAGCGAACTGGTCACAGTTGTTGTTGTTATTTGTTTTTAATTGGCAATTAGTCAAAACTGACTGTTTTTGCCACAAATGTTATTTTTAGAATTCTAAAAATTTTTTTTTTTCAGAAGGTACATTGTATTTTTAATAAAACTGTATTTACGTAAAATAAGAAAAGGAAATCCTATTGCTCATCGCAAAATCATTGAAAGATACCATCCCGCCAAGCGGACACTTGGGCACTTTCCCACCTTTTCAAAGATGCCGCCTTACCAATCCTCAAATTACGTCTCTTGGATTTTCGGCCAAAGGAGATTTGGCCTAGGTCACTCAGGCATAGGGTGGGGGTGTCAGTGATCGAATGGCTATGGGGATGATATGACCGGTAGTTTTGTATTAATTTGGTAAATTCAATTGACATTGTGATAAGGCAAAAAGATGAGGCTACAGTAATGAAAAAGTGCAACGATTGGTTAGTTATTTTCAAGTATGCTAATAGTCTATACTTACATGCAGGTTAGCTTTACATAATGCTTAGGTCATACTAAGTACAACCAAATCAAGGAGACAAGATGAGCCTATGTATTAGCTCTTTATCTGATATATATATATATATATACATATATACACACAAACATATTTATTTTATATACATATATACTACACACACACACACACCGTGTGTGTATGGTGGACACACAGTCTATGCATAGGGCATTACAGGCACAGTGTGTTTCGTTGCATTGCTGCAGCAAACTAAGAACGCCTTGAAAGAATCTGTGACACGTAGATTCAAAAAATACATTTTCGAATCACGTTTTCATCCTTCCATTACGGATTTTCTTCATGGCTTGTGAATCCTTTTTTGGGGAGGGAATAAACGTTATTTATCCATCTTTCATTGACTGAAATTTCAACATCAACATTCCATCAGGGTTTTGGTGGTGAATATTTAAAGATATGTATGTCAAAGCGGTGTAGGATTGTCATTCATTTTGTACATGTCGATCAACGGTCAGAAAGCGGTGAAAGGTCAGGAATGATTCATTGAGGCCAATCGTCCCTTTTGTTGGGGACTTTGATCATTCCCGAAATCTCGGTACTCTCCCTGACTGATAATTGAACAAGAACAGTGGTGGGGGTAATATGTTTTTTGCCTCCCAGCGTGATGTACACTCATACGTTATATTGATTTCTTTTCCTGGGTCTGCATGGAGGAGGCTGGACCAGCTTCAACCTAAAATGGATCCGTCACTACCCCCCCCCCCTCTTAACACACAACACAGACGCCCCACATCCACGCACATACAAACAACATCAGCAAGTGTCTTTGCTCCTATTCTGTGTTGATAATAATTAATCCACACTAATATATTCCCAGGGCAGTTAATCATAATATATTCTCATTAGGAATTTAAAAACTATACGAGACCCAAGAACCAGATTCCTACATTGACGAAGTAGAATTATAAAGAACGAAGCATGTATATTGCGATATAAAGATAGAGTTTCATCATATATTCAGTATCTGCATGCATTGCATTGCATAATATCTGCTTCATACAAGCAATATCTCGTATCCGGCAATTTTTTGGTCGTCGGAATATTGGCACTGTTAAGGTGTGTGTGTGTGTGTGTGTGTGTGTGTGTTGGGGGGGGGGGGGGTAAGGAGAATAGTCCCCTTTTTTGTGGAGGTTGACTGCATATACAATAAATCCCCTTCACTTTTTAGCCGAGGTATAATTCATATATATTACCAGTGCCGTAATTACTTGAGAGAGGGAGCGCGCCAATCTATTGGCGAAAAAAAGAGGCAAGAGAGAGAGCCAGACAATAATTATCACTATCATTATCACCATTCTTATTAGTATAATTATTATTATTATTATTATTATTATTATTATTATTATTTTTATTATTATTATTATCATTATTATCATTATTATTATCATTATTATTATCATTATTATTGTTGATAATAATAATAATCGTTATTATTATAATTTTTTGGTCGTCGGAATATTGGCACTGTTAAGGTGTGTGTGTGTGTGTGTGTGTGTGGTGTTGGGGGGGGGGTAAGGAGAATAGTCCCCTTTTTTGTGGAGGTTGACTGCATATACAATAATTCCCCTTCACTTTTTAGCTGAGGTATAATTCATATATATTACCAGTGCCGTAATTACTTGAGAGAGGGAGCGCGCCAGTCTATTGGCGAAAAAAGAGGCAAGAGAGAGAGAGCCAGACAATAATTATCACTATCATTATCACCATTCTTATTAGTATAATTATTATTATTTTTATTATTATTATTATTATTATTTATTATTATTATTATTTTTATTATTATTATCATTATTATCATTATTATTATCATTATTATTGTTGATAATAATAATAATAATCGTTATTATTATCATTGATATTATTATTTTCATTGTTATTATAGTTTTTGTGTTATCATTGTAGTTAACGAAATGAAATTAAGAATTATACTTTTATAGTCACTATTATTACTGGTTTTGTAAATTTGTGAAAACTATCATTATCATCATCATTTATTATAAGCATGCACTATCAATGATTATCATTGTTACCGTAATCAATGTAGTTTTTGAAATTGTAACCCTGGTTATATCAATAATTTGCTTCTGATGGAAAGTTTACCAAACCGACCAAAGGTCAAAGAGATCGAACTGTCAAGAAAAGTATTGCTGGTGGTCTTTTCCGTATGCAAAGGAGAAAAAAGGAAAAAATATACGTACATGGTATACATTCACAATTATTCACAACATGGTATATGAACATTGTTCGTAACACAAAGGTAGTAGTCCTTCTTTCCATATGAAAAGATTTATTTCGCTTCAACAATAAACTAAAACACTTTACACATTATGCTGCACTCTTGTTTTATCTCTCTTAAACTATATAGTATTCTTGCTTGGGGTACAGTGTATTAATATTAACCTAAACAGACTTTATCTTTTATATAAAAGGAGTAACGAGAATAATTTTCAACAAGAGTTATAGGGCACTCACCAATTTATCATTCCTTGAATGTAAGTCCCGAAATATATATGATTTGTACTCCTACAATCTTGGAAATATGATGTATGACTTGACAGAAATTACCTACTAAAAGCACTTCTGCAAATGTTTTTTTTTTTAAAAAAACAATGACATTCCAGATATCCAAAGAGACAGTCAAAATCTCTTTCACCCTCCACGTACAAAAAAGGCCTGTTTAAAAAAGAACAACAATGATTCATACTGGACCCCAACTTTGGAAGTTTTCACAGGTTATATGAGAGGTCTCCGCAACCAGCGTGAGAAACATGCCCTCCTCAAGCAGGCTAGAAGGAGTGGAAACCAGGGGAGAAGCCTCCTGGTACCTCGGCAAGAAATGTCTACAAATGCAAAAACAAGACCAAGTATCCGGGCAAAGACAAGCCAGCCAACACCCGTGTGATATGGGGTATTAAAGATCATCAAAACACACGGTGAGAGTGGTGGATTCAGACAGGGGCGGATCCAGGATTTTGTATAAGGGGGGCACACAAATGCAGGTTTGTCATTTTTTGGAAACTGCTCTTGGAGGGAGACCCGTATTGTTTTGGTCTCGCCAGCTCTCAAAAGCCGCTCAGTTGGGGGGGGGGGGGGGGGGGGGGGGGGGGGGGTGGTGGCGATAAAAAAATTTTAAAAATCGCCAGCCCTCCAAATTCGCTCAGAGGGGGGGGGGGGTATGGGGGTCCAATTCCCCTCAGAAATTCTCTGACAAACAAAAAAAAAAAAAAAAAAAAAGGTTTGTCGTTTTAAAAGGGGGGGGGGAACAATAAAAAAAGGGGGCCACGATGCATACTTTTCTTTCAAAGGGGGGGGGGGCACGGCCCGGATGTGCCCCCCCCCTAAATCCGCCACTGGATTCAGGCCAAGTTCAAGAGCAACCTCTCGGGCCAAACTATTGGCAAGAGGATTAAGGTGATGCTGCACCCATCCCAGGTCTAAGTCAACCGTCGCCAGTGTATCATATAATTTATGTGTTGATGGAAAAACAAATAATAGAAAGAAAAGAAGAAATTCTCTTTGTTGGACAGCTACAATAACCAAGAAACGTAAATCTATACTCGTAGATTTTAAACCAAATGTATTAGACGGCCTATTTCCTCCTGCGTTCCCTCTATTTCTTTCTATTCCTCCACCTCTCCTTCTGGTTATCCCTGCCTCTTTATCTCCCCCTGTATTGCTTGTCTCTCTGCCCCCCCCCCCCCTCTCTCTTTTTATCTCTCTCTCCCTTTCTCCCCAGTACTGTTCACATCCCCCTTTTTTTTTTGGGGGGGGGTCTTTTTTTCTTCCTTTTTAAAAAACTTGTCAATAGTACTCAAAATAGCACGTTTCTTTTTCTTTTTTATTTATGGACTGTAACTAGCTTTATTTATTTTTTTTTCAAACAGGGGTCTTTGAAATACAAGCCATGCTTGTTTCATAAACTCCTCCTCTTATGTGTTCCTTTACAATTAGAATGTGCACATTATACCAATTATGATTTTATCAGTGTCAATAGTATAAGCCATAACCAAGTCCATTGAATTATGTTTTGTTATATCCATGTTTCAATTCATATATTTGTTATGTTCCTGGGGGTGTTTCATAAAGCTTTTCGTAAAGTTACGCATGACTTTACGAGCTACTTGAATATAAAGTGCCAGATATAATGCCCAAAGTTTTTCCTGATGTTTAACAAAGCGTGACTTTATTTCCAATAACCTCAGTTAAATTATGGCAAAAAGATACTTTGTATTAAAAATGTTTGTTATAATAAGAATGTTAATCTACATCTGCACAGTTCAACTTTAGTTGATGCAGTTAAAATGAATGAGCATCCCATTTGGCTTGTCATATTAAAGTCATTCATAAAGTCATGCTCAACTTTACGAACAGCTTTATGAAATGCCCCCTGTGCTTAATTTACTGTTTAAAAAAAAATTAAAAGATATACATGTTTGTGGAAAATCAATAAACCTTGAAACTTTGAAGGGTTTTATTGTACAGGATCAACTCGAGGTACAGTTTTGTGCAACATAAACATGATGAATATAAGTTGTATTTTAACTCTGTACATACACTGACTCACATGCACTTTAATCTAAAGGAACTATATTTCTAAAAAAAATCATAATCAAATCTTTTACAAGTACAAGTTTGATCAATTCTGTTAGGATTCCCCTTACTTTTTTAAAGGACAAACACAGGCAAAAACAAAGACAAAGCGAAGAAACCAAGCCTTTTTTCCAGCAAAATGTAGTTAACAGACTGCATACAATTATAAGGTGCATATTTTTTCTTATTTGTCTACCCCATGAAATACATATTACAAAAATCTATAATTATTCAATACATAAGAATAAGTTGAGATCTATTGTAGCTATTTTTATGATATCAAGTATTTAAAAATGTTTAATGTCATACTCCACATTCTTTCAAACGAAAACAGGAGAGCAGCATCAAGTATTTTGCTCAGTCCCATCCTTATTCGTATAACATGGCTATTAAGCCACTCATTATATATATATATATATATATTAGCAATAAATAAAATGGATCAGTTAACCATACTGTAATAATTTTTACCTTTTATATTCTAATTGCTCAAAAGCTGACCTAACCAAGTGGTAAAAAATTTTGGCCTATAATATATCGGACTCTACTACCGTAATGTACAATAAATGTACAATTATCGGCCTAAGATTATATTTTATATATATATATATATATATATATATATATATATAATAAATTTTAGGGATCGGACATTGATAATGAACTGAGGTGAAATAGATGAAATGGTTATTGCTTAATACTTTAACATCGCTCAACCCCCCCCCCCCAAAAAAAAGATTGTGCTCATTTAGACGACAGATGGCGCTCGTTTAGTATGTCACATCAGACTCTTTGCCAGCTTAGTGTGAGACCCCAAATGGCATCACATCAGAATGGTGAATTTGCCAGTTTATGATTGATAAAGGGATATTAGTTTAACAATTTCCCAACCTGCGTGGGATTCGACAACAACTTCACTGATAAGACATTAACTATTTTCTGTAAATGTCATCTGAAAAATAGATACAAATTATTATGTAAAGGAAGGGGGGGGGGGGGAGGGTTCGTTTGACGCATGGTGGTTATCATTACTCATAACGGGAACTATTTTGACAAAAAGAAAGTACACGGTCATGATGGGTAAACAAACAGTTTGTAAAACTTTGATAAAGTTACGGTTGATCAAGATTTATTTTGATGTTAATTTTGCCTGTATCGTAAGTGGTAACAAAGAGAAATATAAATCTTCGTCTCTAACTGATCCAAAGCGTTATTTGATTGCTGTATTATACATCTGATGCAGAAAGGTAATCTTCAATAATGGTAATTCTTTGTCAGGCGAGACACGTGACTTTAATTTGTGGGACATCGAGCATCATATAAATCAGTGACGTAGATACAGGGGAGCACAGGGGGCACGTGCACCCCAATCGAATGCAGAGGAAAAAAAAGAAGGATAAAAAAAAAAGAGAAAAGAGAGAGAAAAGTAACGGGAGAGGGGGAGGGCGAGAAAGAAGACCATACGTACCCCTTCCCGCACCCCCTCTTAATCATTGGGCTCGTTATTGAATTTTCCGAGTATTAAAGACCGCCCCCCCCCACCCCCCACCCGAATGGCTGGACTCACGCTACGCCACTGATCTAAACCGAATAACACTTCTGAAAGACAAAGTAAGCCTAAATCCCTGTTTGTGCATTTCCTGCCGACTTTTCCCTTTGGGCTAGCCTTATGATAATTATTGTCTTTGTTATTTCTGGCGGACCAGGTGAATCTAGTAATCTGAACCGCGTATTTTGGAATGCGTTCAATTTTCTTGAGTTGCTTTTAAATTTTTGAGTTGCGTTCAATCGATATCGCATCCTTTTTTGTGAAAATGGCCCGTGGATCAAATATTCTGGTTGGTCGGAGCTGGCCGGAACGGCCGCTCGCCGTTCAAGAACCACTGGTCTACAGTTTAGTGTTAAATTGATCTTTCTCAGAGGTCGAGAGCTTTTTGATCTTGCTGTTATAATGGTGGTACATGACGACCATACTTATGATAAGTACGGCACCGAGAACGCAGCTGACAGCGATTAGGGCGATCTTGTATGTCTCAGCCTCTTCGGTAAGAGCCATGAAACGTCTGAACATATCTGCATCGATTTCGTTGCCGCCATCTGTAGGCGTCCTATCCGTGGGACCGGCTGGAGTCGGGACTGGCGACTTGTCCATCATGTGTTCTGTATAGGGGTGTAGAAGAAAGGATCTTAAATAGATATGCATAGAAGTGAGGATGCTCAGTTTGTTACCATAAAGTCTTGCAACAACTAAATCGGGTCCTTACATGGGCGTAAGTTCACTCTAAAAACTAAAGTGTTAAATCACCATTTAAAAGGGCCTAGGAGTGACAACTTTTTCAAAATTGTCGATTAACACTTTTAACATGCTGGATACAACACTATAAAGACTGAATCCAGCAGTTTAAAAGAGTTGATCTACCATTTTGAAAAAGTTGCCACTCCTCGGCCCTTTTAAATGGTGATTTAACACTTTAGTTTTTAGAATGTTCGTTTGGTGAAAAAGAGGGATTAGTCGAGCCCTGCTCGAGGCCCCTGACCGTGATGCCACGGGCATATACCATTCTGAATGGGGGGTGGGTGTCGGACCAAATCGGCCGAAAGATATTGGACATTTTTTTTTCTACGCCAAAAACGAATAAAATCAAAGGGTCATAATTCTTTCTGCGATTTGCCGACAAGGCTTTAAAAAAAATCATGCGGCCAGATTTTTTTTGGTTGGGTGTGTGTTTGTGTGTGAGTGGGGGGGGGGGGGTGTCACACATTCCATCCCTCCTTCGGAATAATATTGGTTGCTTCATTAATTACCTGGGATAAACATGTAGACTGCCTTGAAGCCCATGTCCTCATTGCTGTGATCAGACTCGAACTTGATATGCATCTTCTGACCACTGGACCGGAAGACGTGAGGCACCATTGATCCACAGAATGACCTTTGACCTAGCTTGGACCAACCGTCTGATTCAGCATCATAGTCGTACACCTATTACCATGGTAAGAAATCATATATGATATATAGTAAACAACTTAATTGGTGATGGGCGAACTAAAAACAGAAGTAATTTGATAATTAAAGTGATTGATTAACTTTGTGAAAAATTGTAAAATCAGCTCAAATGCCAGTGAATTGTGTGCAGTCCTCTAACTACATATATATTAAGAATATGTGAAAGTATGAGAGAAAATGGAACCATTTACTATCCTAAAAAAGAGAAAATCGCGATCAATCGCTAGCGCAAGTCGCTCGGCTTCTTCGCGCGCTGCAGTCACAAAAACCAAGCACCAGCGCTTGGCGATTTCAGAGCGGGTTTCCAGGCCGTACGGTATTCTGTGATAGAGCGAGGTATGCCAACCGTCAGAGTTCTTTAGGGTTCGGTGGTACTCTATCCCGACATCAATGTTCAATCGTAAATATCTTGATATATAAACGACCGATCAGTTTATAAAACTCAGGCGATTCCTGTCTGAGTTAAAGGTTTGCAATTATGATTACAGCATTAGCTGGAACAGTGATTTTTTTTTCAATTCTGGGCAAAGTTAATCAATGCCTTTAATCTAATTATTTAATCATATCATTTCTTTTATTTATGGCATCTTTTTGACCAGGATAATTATCGTTTTAACAATCTTAACCTTATCTTAACCTTAACTCATTCTTAAGGAGGCTTCAATATTGAAATGTACATTACGTCATCCTTTATTGAATTTTCGGCACTAACACGGTGGTTGAATCATGCCCATTTAACAGCGGTTATTTAAAGTAGAATTTCATTGATTTTGAATATTGATCTAATCTTTATTATTGCATAGGTGAAGCTTAGATTGAACAAGGTTATCAAAATTCAACGCTTGGAAACATTTGAAGTAATGATTATTATCAATTATAAAATGATATAACACAGCCCCGCTATAGCACCTATAGAGCTCTTTGAACGCTGCTGAGATATGTGACGTCATAGCGGGGAGCAATCCTTCCTAAGCAGACGATGCCCCATAACATCCTATACATTTTCAGTGCCTGTTTTGTCATCTCATCTTCACTTATTTCACTTACTTCACTAGCGTCAGTATAAATGCTTATTTGTTGCCTCACTCTAAATTTCCTGCATGGTATTATTCTGATGAAAAATGCAGCGTTAAAAAAAATAAAGGAATCAATCGCTTGTAAACCAAAAAAGATGCTATTGTATTTTCAGCTGCATGCACCGCGGCATGTCGGCGTTTCAAGAGGGAACGAATACCATCCATACTATAATTCAGCGTGCTTTACAATTCGAAAGTGTGATTTCTTTGATTGATCATTGACCTTTATCATGACTTTTTACAAACAAAAGATTTTAGTTACTAGAAACGGTTTCACTTCCCTTTTAGAATGATTTGAAATACGGTCATGGTGAAACAAACCAAACTCTTTATAATTTAAAAATAATTGCATTGCAGTTACGTTTACTTGATATAGGACGTCGTCTGCTTAGGCAGGATTGGCACCTGATGTGACGTCACGAAAACATCGGTATATTTCTGGCGAATCGCTCGGATATCCCAGATGCTGAGAAGTGTTTTTATTTGTGTTATTTTTTAATCATCAAACACGCAGTTAACGTAAAACTTATACGATTACCATCTGCAAGCTTTCTAGTTTCTAGAGATACATTATTGAGCATATTTGTGATTTGCTTTGAATATCTACTTTAACGATGAATAATTCAACTATCAAGAAAAAATGACGGAAGTTTTCATGTACCGCAGACATCCAGTTAATATGAAAACAAAAACTGAATGAAATATTCTCTACAAAATACTTTAACTTACACTAAGTTTATCGTGCATGCAGTGGGCGTCCCATTGGGTCTTGAAGCGCAGCATAAAGAGAGCGACCACGTGACCTGGTGGCGCCACAATCTTTTGGTTGCATTCCACATTGCTAGGATACTTCAGCGGGAACATTGGAGAAGTCAGAACACCTGGTCCAGAGGTGATCGTCTTATCACAGGCGAAATCTGGAAGGGGGGGGGGGGGAATGCGAAAGCGAAAAGTAATTTTAAAATATTATTCTACATCTTCATCATCTCACTTAGCGGATTGCAAAGGGAGGGGGTGGGCACGTACTTCCCATTCAATCGGCGAAAAAGAAAAACAAAGAAGGAGAGAAAAGAGAGTGATAGAGAGAGAGAGAGAGAGAGAGGGGGGGGGGCAAAGTAAAAAATAATATGATACAATCCCCTCCCCCTCGATCGATCGCCTTTATTCTCTCGCATTTCATCCAAAGTAAGACCGATAACCCCCCCCCCCCCCCCCCATGTTTACAGTGACCCTTAATGACTCGGCCCAGGCAACGCCACTGATTTCACTTATTGAATAAACGCTAATATTAAATTTACATCAATCTTATCCTATTTTCATTACCTATTTTGACACCATTATATATTTATTTCTTTTTGTACAAACAATTAGAGCTGGGAGCAATTATTACGATCAAGTGCACTTCAAAAATATCATAAGTTTACTGACAAACTCATTAAGGAGAGAGGAGAGCTCTTGATTTATGATAGGGATCAAGCTATCGGCAGATTAGAATGGGTCATTTTGAACACATTCAAGAGGTGTTGGCCTATATACGCTTTGAAATAAAAGTATTTATAAAGAAGACTGGCTGATGACAATCATTACGCCTATCTAAACAGTGATTATTTGATGATCCGATAACAGACTGAGTAAATTTTCATGAACCACAAATGAAACCAATACCATAATTAAAAAAAAAAAAAAGGTTGCAATGTAATGATGTAATGATATTGGAGTTTTTAAAAAGATGTTAACGGATAGTACTGAAAGATAATTTAAAGGGGCACTAGCTTACAAATCTTAGGTGTGAAAACAGACTTTGCGCAGGTACATGCTCTACGGTTATAATAAGTAACTCGGTCGTATTTTTACTAACAATCCATGACCTTCCTAAATCTAGATATAAATTTAGATAAATACATCCATACACACCTGAATGGTACTCCATAACGACGCCATGTTTGCCTGGCATGTTCGAATATTGTTCGACGAGAGCGTGTGATCCTGCAATCCAAACGGCTGGGTTCTTATTCAGTTTTCCGAGGCACTTGATTATCCCTGGTCCTCATTCATCTTCATCTTTATGAGGAGTTTTTCGAAAGCAGCATGGAGTTTTTCTTTGATTTCTTCCGGTATCTCTCTGTCCATGTCACTGTCTTCCGCCATTCCGTCTCCGCCCATCATCATGTCTCCGCCCATCATCATGTCCCCGCCCATCATAATGTCTCCGCCCATCATCATATTCTCACTCATCATGTTCTCTCCCATCATCATTTCCATCATCATGCCCATAACGTTACCCATCATGTCTTCCATCTCGCCCATCATTCCAGCTCCTTCCATCATCATGTTCATCATCTCTGGTGGAATCATGGACATCATAAAATGCATCATCTTCTCCTTCATCATCATCTTCATCTCCTCCGACATCTCTTCACCTCCAGCCATCTTCATCATCATCGCCTTCTTCCTCAGCAGCTCGCTGAGAACAAGCTTCGGCACCGGGAGCTTCCCTCCTTTGACTGCCAGAAGCCCGAAGTCATGGGGTACGTTGTCGCAGGTGTAGGGACCAATGGACGTCAAGGCTTTGAAATGGAAATTGTTGGTGCGTTGCGGAGATTGCATGATGGTCCATTTGTGGTGACCCATGGGCCATAACTTCATCATCACCATAGCTTTAAACATCATGTGTTGCTCCTTGGTCCAGTTTTTCATCGTCATGTTCCCGCCCATCATCATATCTCCGCCCATCATCATGTCTCCGCCCATCATCATGTCTCCGTCCATCATCATATCCCCGCCCATCATCATATCTCCCATACCCATCTTCTCAAAGTGACCGGTCATGTTGCATTTGCCCTTCATCAACAAGGCTGCAATCATCTTGATCTTCATCACCAGCTTGTGCTTCATCACTGTAATGTTCATCTTCATATATTTCTCTTCCGACATCATATCTTCATCCTCCGACATCGTGCCGTCATCGGGTGCCATCATTCCATCATCGGATGACATGATGCTTTCATCATACGGCGTCATCATCTCCGTCATCATCACTGACATCATGTCGTTGTTGCCAAGGATGCCCCAGATATCACCAAGCAGGCTTCCGCGGTCCATCATCATCCCGTCTGGGTTGCTCATCATACCCATCCCCATCTCTCCATTCATTGTCATATTGCCTCCCATCGTCATGTTTCCTCCCTTCTTCTTCATCATCATCATCATGTCCAAGTGATACATGTTGTACAACCCAATCTTCTTCATCAGCATCTCAAACATGCTCGTACCATTCATACCATCATCCATACTATCATCCATCCCGCAGGAGAAATTGGACACGATATGATGTATCATCCCGTGGACGTGGTGCGTGATGTTCTTAAGGTCACAAGACATACTGACCTCCCAAAGCAACATGGAGTAGTTCTTGTGCAACTCGTACGCGTGCTTCTTCACCCACGTCATGTTCTTCTTCATCTCACCCACCATGTTCATCATCTCCATCATCATCTCCTCATCCATCTCCTCCTCCTCCATGGGGTTCATCCTAGTAGCCATCATCATCATCTTATGCTCCATCTCCTTGGCAACCATGCCAAGATGCTTCAGCTGCATCATCAGTTTCTCGATCTCGTGCCACTGCTCGTGGTGCATGAAGCAGCCCTTGTGGGCCAGCTGGACCAGTTGTTCGATCAAGGCGGTCTTCACTAACATAAGGACGAGTTTGGGGTCGCCGATGTGCTTGGAGATGTTCTTGCCCAAGATGAAAGATGGAGACACGATTAGACCTTTCTGAGAACGCAGGTTCAGGGAGGGCGACAACAGAGCTATGCAGAAGAAGAAAGAAAAGGATGTAGGTCGACGGTATAACATATCTTCTTCACAAGTTACTTTTAAAAATTTCGATCAGTGAGTGATCATGCAGACTGATAACGAAAAATAATGGAAAAAAGGTGTATCCTATGTACCATTTCATGGAAAGACGTCTAGTTAGATACTCAAAATGATAATTTTTAAAAGTGAATGTTACATTGACCTCACTCACGTACTTAGTTAGTTGATGCAATGTGTATCGACTGGATGGCCATAATTGTTTCTCCCCTAAAAAAAATGTTATTTTATGTAATCAACGTCGCAGAATGCTTTTTCATTATTATAGATTGCAATCTAAAATCTACCCCCAAATATACATGTACAGTGTATATGCTTATCAAATGCCTATCCCCAATTGGCAATCCCCCCTTATGCTGGAGAAAATCAACAAAGCTTTGCTGTTACTATCCTTGTACTTTCAATATCATATCAGCAAGCTTGTTACATGGAGAGCTACAACTCCCTAAGCAACTACATTGGATATAGGAAGTTCACCAAAGAGGGTTAGATGATGATTTGGAAGGGCATATCGTATTTTTCTCGAGGCCGAAAAATCAGTCTATTTCTTTGGGGGTATACTCAGCTGAGACTACGTCTTTCTCCACCGATTATATATTATCAATATTGTTATCATTTTATTTGACAATCAAAATATATATGTGTCATAAAATTGACAATAAAAATAAAATTGTGTAACAGTGGTAATACATATAACAGATAAAACAATAATATGTGTTTCTATGCTGCCTGGGGGAAAAAAAGCAATTATAATCACATTGAGTCTTTGACAATCATACCTTTCCTGCCGACTTGGGAAAGCATGCTCAAGAGCACTCAATTGACATGTAAATCAATTTACAAGTGGGTCTAATACCACAGTCACACCGCCAAACCGACCCCACATCGACTACAAACCGGCCGATTCTTGGCCATTGGTAGCAATGTATTTTTTTTCTCGGTCTGTTGTCGGTCTGGCGTCGGTCTTGTTGGTGTGACTGTGGTTTTAACTGGAGCGATTTCTGTATATACAACTGAAAAAGCTGCATGATATTAAAAGATCATTGGAAGGTTTCGCCTGTGTTGGAGGAGAGCTTTAAAGATCAAAAGAGGTTACAAAACTCCTTCAACCAGACAGATTTTCCGTTTAATTTTTCTCTACCTACCCGTGATAGGAGCCATGCGTGGTAACTTGAAGTGAATATGGAGCATCTGCTTATCGTCCATGCCATCAGTCATATCCTCTGTCATGTCATCCTCAGTCATATCATCCATCATCATCATCATCATCTTCTTCATCATCATACCCATCGAAGCATTGGTGTGGTGGACGGGATGGACCTTCGACATCGAATCAGCCAGCAGACAGATCATATGCGGCATCGGCTTGTCGTGGTCATCGCCCTCCATCTCCTCCTCGCCCATCATCCCCGGCATCGCGTCCTCCATGCTCGGCATATCAGGCATCATCATCCCCTGAGGCATCACCCAGACATCGAAGCCCGGGCAGAGGAAGGGTGCCTTGAGGCAGGCAAGAGCGCACTGTTCCTTGGACTTCACAGTGAAATTATGGGCAACGGTTGTCTTTTCGATGGCCTGATCGAAGTATACGTTGTAGCCCTTCAGAGCACCATCTGTCAAATGAGATATTCATAGTGTAAATCCGGTAAAAGAAAATCATTCATTGTACTTGCCACTCGGTTTTTTTCACTGATATACCCGCACCCCCAAACACCCCAAAACCATAGGTTTACATCATCATGTAAGTTTTTCGTTGTCCAGTTATATATTTTGTGTATCTTTTTTTTTATACTATTTTTCTTCCGTAGCCAAACCAACTAGATCACCCAAACCCATTGTGCTACCATATATTTGTTTAGTTCATTGGCATTAACAAGATTCTAGAAAACTACCTCCACACAACTACCCCGACGTAGGACAACTCATCCTATGAAAACAACTCCCTACAAATGGTATTCCCGCACAACTATCCCCGTACATTTACCCTCAGGCACCTACCCCCTGGAAAACTATCCCTGGGATAACATCCCCTGGATAAGTACCCCTAATTTTATTCCCCCTATGATAGTTGAGGACAACTGCGGTAATTTTTAAGGGGGGTTGTTAACGGGGATGGGGGTAATTGTCCTAGCGGATAGTTTTTCGGGGTTATTGATCAGGAAGTCGTCTTGGTATTGATACGCATTAATAGATTATTGATAATGGCACTAACCGCAGAAGTTTTCATCCGTCCCCAGCGTACAGTCATTGAGGCCGTCACATCGGTGTTCTTCAGGGATGCACCATCCATCACCGCAGGAGAACTCACCAGCGCTGCAGTGCATACTCTCTGCGAAAAAGAAGACATCGGAGAACGGTTAAAAAGAAATGTATGAGCATTTAACTGTTAATCAATCCATTCCTAGCAAAGTTTTTTTGTTGGTAGATTTGTTGATAGCAAACTTCATCTGTTACGAAGCTACAAAGTTCAACTAAAAAGACGAGAAAAGATTTTGCCATGTCGATTTCCTTGGGGAAGCGAAGACAAAAAGTAAGGATGTCAGATATTGTCTTTTCACCACAAAATGGCAAGACTAGTTTCACGATATCTTCTAGTTATGTTGTCCCATTGAAATAAATTTGGCTATGTAGAGAATGTGTTTATCTTGTCCCCCCCCCCATAACCAGAAGGTCGATTACACGAGGACCGGGATGCGCCGCGACCGGGATTGCGGCTAGACGAAATTTAATTCGTCTTCTCAGGGTATCATTTCTCAGCTTCCGTATGCCAGATATGTGCGGCTAAAATGACAGACTTAAATGAAATTTATTGCGTAACGTTATGCGAGAAAACGACATGTCATTCGTGAAGAAGAAATGAAGAAGAACAAGAAGAGAGAAGAGAAGAGACACTGACCGAACGATGCTAAGTCATATCTCAGACAGATAAGGGCATGAAAGACGGTAACAAAAGAATAAAATAAACTGATTGCATCCTTTGAAATTCTATTCACTCAAAATGACGTTCGGACTTACTTCCTGTGGGCATTTTGCCATTAAAGATGGGTTTGATCCACTTCTTAAGGACATCAACCTGACTGAAAAGACCGGGTGAGCCATGATGAAGACAACCGAAAGGAAGGCTTGTCACTCCCAGGAGGTACCATTTACCTTTCAGCTGGGCTACCAATGGACCACCCTTGTCACCCTGGTTACAAGAGGAGGAGTGGAAGAGATGGAGAGGAAAGAATGGAAGAGGTGAAGGAAGGGAGAGAGATAGTGAGAGAGAGAGAGAGAGAGAGAATAAGAGGTAATCAATACAATAAAGAATCAGGATAAAGGGATAGCAAACTCCAAATTATTTCGCAAATATTGAAACACTATATATACTGCACGACAAAGGACAATAATTTCTCAACTTTATAGTACCCTTTAACAAATTTAGAGGACGAAGTAATAATTAATCTTTTAAAAGCTGGTTTGAATTAGTCAACAAATCGAAATAAAATACCTTGCATTGTGTCATCATCATCATCTTCATGATCTCTTCCTTGCCCATGCCGGCGTCCATCAACTTCATCATCATTTGTTCCATTTCCATGTCCTTCTCTCCCATCATCATCATACCATCCTCCTCCTCTTCCTCCTCCCCCTCGTCCTCCTCCATATCTTCTCCCTCCTTCATCTCCCCCATCCCCATCATCATCTCCTCGTATCCTAGCGACCAGGTACCAGCTTCCCGCATCCCGCTGCGTCCGACCGCGCCCTTCATCATGTCCACGCTGTTCTGGAGGTGCGCCAAGACGGTCAGAAGGTCAAAGTTGAAGTCTCCTTCCTCCTTCATCCCTTCCATCATCTCCATCATCCTCATCATCCCCTCAGCTCCCATCATCTCCTCTTCCTTCATCCCATCTTCCTTCATCTTCATCATCATCATCTTCTTCTTGAGGAAGGGGAGGAGTCCACCTTCCTTCATCATGTACCCATCACCCATCATCATCATGTCATCCATCCCGCCGGCGCAGAAGAGACCGTCTGGGAGGTCGTTGTTGAACTTGCTCCTGCAGGTCGAGACATTGAGGAGGGGCAATTTGAACTTGTGGAGAATCCCAGGTTTGACACCACCTTCCATCTCAGGCATCATTGAGGATTGGGCTAACAGACAAACAAAAGAACAAAAAAAAATATTTTATTCGATTGATGATATATTAAGAGATATGTCATGTTCGGTTAAAATTTCATACGGTCGTATTGTGATAATCAACATTGATTTATCAAACAAAAACCGATTTTCACTACTTGAAGTATCATCAAATAATGGAGGCAAATAATCGTCATCATATGATATGTATTGACGCAGCTGTTCCAGGAACGGGTCTAGTGCAGAAGTGCCCCTCCCCACTTGCTTAGAAAATTAGGGGTCTAAAATCCCCCGAATCCTTCCCTTCTATTGTTGTACTTTCTTTGGGCCCATGCAAAATTCAAAATATGTTGTGCCCCCGCAAAATGATCCTGTATCCGCCTCTGTCAGGACTGTATAAACATAAACTTCTTGTTGTTGTTTACCTGTCATTACTTGACACTGGTGTCCACAACCGTTGCTGCAACATTTCTCGTTGTCATGGCAGTCTTCATCGGACGAACACAGCTCTGCGCAGGATCCAAAAGCACTTTCTTCTACCACAGGACACTGAGGTTCTGTCGAAAACAAGTGACATAATGTTATGTGATAATAATTTTACATTTATCAATAATTTATCAATACCTAGACAGGAAGTGAACAGGAAGTTTAAATGTTTACAAACTTCACACTTTCTTCAGAAAGTATTACTCATACAACTTCCAACTAAAGCTATGACGCAATGGTCACTTTATGGTCTTCTTATTCTCAACATCACTCCTTCCAGATAACAGCCCCACTCCCCAATACCAAGGAGTTATCACAGAACTCCTTGCCAATACTGAGTAAAAGTTATGACGTACTTATGGTTATTTGGTCAAGGACTCAAGGTTGACCAACTCCCAATAGGGGGTTTACCCATTATAAAAGGGGTTCACTTCGGGACTCCAGTAATCAGAGCAGAATAGAATATAATTCAGAATAGACTTCAAGATTTACTTCAGAGTAGGTTCCAGACATCATGAGAGTATAGTCACCATCAGACTTGCTCTAGGCTTCATTGTTATATTCATGTATCTTCAGTAATACTTCATCTGAATAAATGCTATACTCTATAGCTTCTAACTTCAACTGATTTGTGTCACCAGTTCATCACATTATGTACTCTCTCTGTACTCAAGAAAGTAAACTGTAATTCAACCGATCCCTACACAACAATAACACAACCATTAAACACACTCAATAGGAGTTTATAAACGTTTTGGAAATACCTGAATTTGAATTATTCGCACGAGTGAAGTAAGTTTTGAAGCATTCTTATGTACTGGATTACTCCTCCAAAAGTTATTTTTTTTAGTTTTTTATGTCTCTGATAATACTGCGTAAAAGTTTCTCTGACATAACAGGTGATGATTTCAGGTGACCGAAATAGTCAATTAAATATCATCAACTTAGACAGGACCTAAATATTTTCCGATTAAAAGAAAAATGCCTCAAATATTTGACTTTGCTTGGCACACCAGAATGTACAAATTTCGGCAAAATCAATTATGCATTTATCGACAAAAATTATGCATGGGGGGGGGGGGGGGTGGCATTTGTGTAGATTATTATTATCAATATCTCCAAAACTTTGGACGTAATATTTCTTCCTGCGTCAAGAAGTTCTAAAAAATAGGCTACTTTAATTGCTGAAAGGTTTTGAAGTTAGGCAAAATCTCAACGTGTACTGTATATGTGCAGATTGAAATTCATGTGCCATAATTATTTTCTCTCTTTGTTAACCCTTTGTTAACCCTAAAAATATTATCCTTTGATAACATTTTTATAAAAGATTTTACACACGCTCTATCTCCCTCCCCCCCTCTCTCTCTCTCTAAATTACGTTCCAAGCGACGACCCTACCTCTGCATACAAGATTCAATTGTACTTACCCATGTTCATCATGGGATTCCCAAAGGCAGCCACGGTGGCCTTCATGCCGGCGTGGAAGTGAGGCTGCATGGTCGGCATCGGCAAGCAGATCACATTCACGTAGTCATTGACCTCGAAGGCATTTTTGACCTTGACGAGCGCGACGTCGTGCGCCCATCGTCGTGCGTCGTAGTGGGGATGAACGTAGAACTCCTCCACCATGCTGTACTGCAGGTTGGGGTGATCTTCGGCCATGCTGTCGCTCATCATAACCGACGTCGTGCCGACGACTACCTTGTACGATTCCGTGTCGTGGAGGAAAGGGCTGAAAGAAAAGTTCAATAATTTTTATATTCGTCATTGAGAAACTGAAACGTTAACATATTATTTCTTCTTGTGTCACAAGTGACGAAGAATAGGCTATTTTAATCCCTTAAGATCTTGAAAAGTTAGTAACCCCTAAAAAGTAATGTGCTATAATTTTGTTGTTTCCCTTGATTTTTTACCCTTAAAATGTGATGCGCACTATCATAATATTAATTCCTTTTATCGAGTTTTCGTTCGAAACGATGCTCAAACATGCATTTCGCTACACGAGTCTTGTATAACTTTCCTGAAGACTGAACAGGCTATTAGTGACTACTTACAGACAGCTCGCTGAGGTGATCAGCCACTCCTCATGAATCAGAGCTGCACCACAGACCTTGTAGGAATGATGAAAGATGGCTGCCTGCCATGGAAACTCGCCCTCCATGGCGTTCGTGGCACCCATCTCCATCTGGTCGTCGCCCTCCATTTCGGGCTCGACATCACCGGTTGACATCATGCCATGTCCACAGGTTGTATGGTCTGTGGATAAATGAGAATGAGAGAGAGAGAGAGAGAGAGAGAGAGAGAGAGAGAGAGAGAGAGAGAGAGAGAGAAACGTTCTTACTGTAACGCCGGATTACGTCGACATGCTGGAAAAAATAAATTTTGTTATTTTTGTTATTGTATTGGAATCAAAACAATGGCATTCATAGCAAAGAAAATTTATGCGTGTTGCACCCATGTTCAAGTTTATATATTTTGCAAAGGGTTGCTCTCCGATTCATTCCCTACTGCGCTTCGGGTGCGTTTATAGCTCAAATGCGAAGTCAGAATCAGAGCTCTGAAACACGTTTAAGAAACATTGTGTCAAAGTACCCTGTTTATATCTCTCGGGCTCTGCCATTGGATTCACACGTCGCACTGAGTGAGTTTTGAACGGTGTTTTGAAATCGCGTTTCTGCGGGAAAAAAATG
The DNA here is from genome assembly GCA_025618425.1 of Heliocidaris tuberculata. Classification (NCBI taxonomy): domain Eukaryota; kingdom Metazoa; phylum Echinodermata; class Echinoidea; order Camarodonta; family Echinometridae; genus Heliocidaris; species Heliocidaris tuberculata. Next base: position 6,595,804 of record CM046848.1, read on the forward strand.
AAGCTTCAGACAGAATATCAAAATGCTGATTCTGGCGTGAAAAAGGAGCTTGGAATGAAAAAGGTCCTTACTTACATTCCTCTCAGACAAGTAAAATTTCGTCTGAAAATCCAAATAAATACAACGCAAAAACGTTTCTCAATTTTTCTCCTTCTCTATCTCCCTATCTCTCTCTTTCTTTATCTCTCTCCCTCTCCCCCTTCTCTCTATCTCTTTGTCAGTTTTTCTCCTATTCTCTCTCTTTCTCTCCCCTTTTCACGCATATCTCTACCTGGTACCACAAACAACGTATATTCGCCCACCATGACCAATATTTCTTTATGAAAATCTTTGCTTAAAAGTATAGAGCAAAAAAATGAATTTCGAAGGGGTGAAACTGAGTGCATTGCCTTAAAAAAAAAAAGGGTAAAGAGGGGCATAATTTCGAAAGGGTGAAACTGAGTGCATTGCCTAAAAATAGGGTAAAGAGGAGCATAAACAAATGGATGATATATATATGTTATTGGTGCTTTGAAACCCAATGTATTTATTTGCTTATGGGGTCAAATTAAGGTGATCGACTTTCAGACTCTATCGGCAATACAGAATGCAAAGGATGGTAACAACATGACATCATGATTTTCATAACTGTTTTAAAATGCATACCTTATGTTAATGATGAAATAATCAAAGTGTTACTTCAGCAGCAAAAACCTCAACATGTCTATATTTTGTCAGTGATTTATTCGAAAAGGCGAAAAATCATATGGCATGTTTTTGTACATAGTAAAGGATACCCAGTCTCTCTGTCTTTTGTATCTCTTCCATTCGTCTTCTCTCTCTCTCCTTCTCTCCCTCTTTCCCACTCTCTCTCTCTCTCTCCTCTCTCTGTCTTTCTTCTCTCTGTGTTTCTTTCTCTCTCTGTGTGTGTGTGTGTGTGTCTCTCTCTCTCACTCCCTCTATCTTTCTCTCCTCTCTCTCTCCCTCTCTCTCCCCTCTCTGTCTCTTCCTTTTCTCTGTATCTCTCTTCCTCTCTCTCTCTCTCTCTCTCTATCGATCTCATTATCGCTCTCTCTCTTTCTCGCACCCTCTCCTTCCCACATCTCTGCCTGGTACAGCAAGCAGGGTACTAGCCCTCCCTGAACAAAAGCCTCCAAAATTATTATTCATTCTCAAGCACAATCAAATAATATTCAATAACTTCGGAAACACGGGTCAATGTTTATTCTTCGTTTCACACTATGGTTTCTTGAAAGAGAAAATCTGTCAGGAGAATAAACATAAGACGGTCAAGGCTAACGCGTGTAAGTCAATATAGAGGTGTAATTCTATTCGTTGTTTTTTTTTTTCTTTTGGACTAGTTTTGTTAACCCCTTTCAAACACTGTCATAACTGGTCACTACTGGAGTAGGAGGGTAGTGGTATAATTTTAAAGACTGGAATTGAGGCATCATACAATGATTCGAAATATAAAATTATTTCAGTTTAATTCATTTCAATAAGTTTTAATGCTTCCGATTGAAAGATGCAAAATATTTCGCAGAATGTATACATCTATGGTGAAACATAAAACAGTAGAGAATCACTAAATATAAGTAATATACATTTGATTATGAAGAGCGATTATTTTACAATTAGAGAAATAACAGACTGTTAAATAATATTTTATATAAAGAGTATAGGGTAAGGACCCAATATCGCCAGGGGGCTAACGTACCCTTACCAAGCTAACAACTTTCTATATATTTTCTAAATTTGGGGGAGACGGAGAGAACGGGAAAGAGAGACAGAGAAAGGGAGAGGGGTGTGGATAGAAAGAAAAGAAAGAGAGAGTGAGAAAGAGAGAGAGAGAGAGAGAGAGAGAGAGAGAGAGGAGAGAGGGGGGGGGGGGGGGAGGGGGGAGAGGGGGAGGGGAGAATGAGAGGGAGATAAAGCAGTAAATATATAGGGAACACAATAATCAAAAACAACTTACTTTGATACATGAACATAAAATTGGTCCAAAATTCGTCATCCATCATCTTTGCTGCGTTGACCAATGAGATGCAGGCTACCATGGTCGAAATGAAAACCAAACGTTTCAATGAAAGGCCCGCCATGATTGGTCCAAAAGGTTACCCTGACAAAGAGAAACAAATATGACATCATTATAAACTCGACGGTTCTGTTGATATTTTATTGATATCTTAAATTGCAACATCACTTGTCTGTTTTCTTCAAATATGCTAATGATTACGAATTGGGTATGTACTTGTGGCGAACCAAAAATTGAGATAATATTTGGACAAAATGTCTACCATTGTGTTTTCTTTAAAATGGTATATCATATTGCAACTTTGATAATCTAGAAGTATTGATACTAAATGTATCAGTCCACATACAGAACTCGTTTTTAATCGGGTTTTTATGCAAATTTTAACTCATACAGATCGCGGAGCTGAAGAATACACTTTGAAAAGGGGGAAAATATCTATTTTTTTTCAAATTTTCCTCTATCAATGTCTCAATATTTCGTAGGAATAGTACCTTGTTTTCTTTAACAGAGTTCATTTGGAGGAGCATTTTGTAATACCTATGCGACAACGAATTCAAAATTACTTGTGAAATCAGTCCAAGATAACCAAGAAATCAATCAAGCCGATTACTGCGCTATCATGAATTAAAGCTCATGTATAGTATTGGTAGCAAAAAGGAAATTTAAAAGGAACATGTTAAACATAGTCTCATGTTGTTCTCCTTATATCAAAAGATGTCTGTAAGAGATCATTTGGTATTCCATCTATGATTTCTGGTGAATTTCAGTGTAAATATCTGTAAGGAATGCTTGATCACTGCCATTGTGCTACGACCCTTCCACCCCGACGGCTCCCCGCACAGCAATCTTGGGGCTTCGCATAGAGACAGCGTGTGTGCACTGTGTGTAGCTACTCATCATTGGTTTTACCCATGTGTTTACAGTGTATAGCACATGCTACCTTTGTTGGGATTTTACGTGCCTGTCCCGGCATATAAATTAGTTTTTGCCTCTTATTTGTTTAATATTAAACTTAAGGGGGCGAAATCTTCACAGTGTCTTAGTATTGCTAGTATCTTGCTATTTATCAACAAAAATTGAAGAAATCTGACGAACAGTTTTTGAGGGCTTACCAAAACTTTACATGACCTTTAACCCTTTCAAGACAATTGACCACATTTTGTGGTTTGGCTCAATAACTTTTGATTCAGAGCTCTAAAAAATATACCAGATGCACGAGTAGAAAGAGCAAAAATTTCTGCACACACTATATCCATTTTTGTTGCATGATCATATTGCGTTTGATGCCAGAAATTTTAAAAACGAAAATAAGCTTTAAAATCCTTAAATTGGCAACACAATGAGGGGTTCAAAATCATTATTTTTTTATCAAAATTGGCAATTTTTAAAACTTTTCGACAAAATTCCTAACCATGTATATTGTTTTCAAAGACATTACACCTTATTAGAACCATGTAGCAATAAAAGATAAATATTATTGTTGCCAATTTGAAGAACAAAATGTGATCAATTTAGTGCTTAAATAATTCCTGTCCTGAAAGGGTTAAAGGAGGATGAAACCATAACTTGTATTTAACAGAAGCAGAAAAATCTTAAGAGCATATCACTGAAAGTTTGAGGAAAAACAGATAAAGAATAAAAAAGTTATGAAGATTTTAAAAACCTAAAATCGCTAAATGAAATTGGCAACATACTCATTATGCCAATGAGATGCTATGACGTTTTTGTGCTCTCTCTTTATAGGTAATAACTAAGAAAATTATCAGATTTCAGCTTTTAAACAATTCAAATTGAATGATCAACAATGTGCTTGAAATATATTGTGAGGAATGAAATTATGAAGACCACCTACAATACAGAAATCAAATTTTCGAAGATATATTCAAGGAAAGTGGATTTTTACAACATTATTTGTATAAGGCAATTGGAACATCACAGCATCTCATTAGCATAATGAGGACATTGCTAATTTCAGATCTCCATTCATTTAGCGATTTTAGGATTTCAAATATTCATAACTTTTTTTAATTAGTTGTCCGTTTTCCCTCAACCTTTCACTGATATGCTTCTTTGATTTTTCTGCTTCTATTAAAATGCATTTATTTTGGGGGTTTCATAATAATTTCTTAATCCAAGGCACTGATTTAAGTCCACTGTCATTAGAACTACATTATCTATTGTGTGTATATTTTGCATGCAAAGTGTTACGGCGACCTTACTTTTTGATAATGTCGAACACTACACATGCATTAAGTAATTTACTACTAGATAGATTTGTTTCGTTGAATAGTTTGAATAGTTTGAAAAGTAATTATAAGCCATCGACAGTGATTAGACTCAAGTTACCTTATTATCTCCAGAATTCGTGTCATATATATTTACGAATAAGAGACTAATGTCTCCTTTGTGACGATTGATGCTATTGTAGCTTTATTACATATTATATAATACATGTATATCACATCAGCTGGCAACAGCACGACAATTTCTTTGGTTGGTCTCTTCTTCCTGTTTTCTTTTTCTATTATATCAAAATTTGGGTTGTGCTAAGTAGTTTTGTTGTTACATGTAATCTCCAAATACACATATATATTTAGTTTAATTTGCAGACAGTTACTACTCAGCAGATGATGTAATTTCTAAATCACGTTTTTTATTATGAACCTATAAATTTCCATAAATTATCCACCACTAGTATTTTACCGTGAAATTAGTTATGTAATTCTCTTAGTAACACGTTCTCGACAACACAAATAGATTGCCTGGATGTTTCCTTTACATGCATGTTTACTACCTCTTTTTATGTCCTTTAATTTTCTATATTTTTTCAACGATGTATGCTTGTTGTATTTTTGTACTACGTATATAGTTTGTTTCTTTCTACCCTTCTTGTATTCATAACACCTTGTATTTCTCTGCAATCGCAGAAAGTATCCTAGGTCTCTCAATGTTTGTAAATATGCTTTCGCTCAGTTTGAACAATAAAGTATATTTGCTTTAAAAAAAACCAAAAAACTTTAAGTCTACATTAGGTCGAATTTTTCTTTTTATACACTAAATGACAATGAAGCTAAGAGCTTTGTAATAAGGTCTTTCTTACTATTTGCCTACACTAATGAAGATTACATTAACCCTTTCAGGACAGGAATTATTCAAGGGCTAAATTGATCACATTTTGTTCTTCAAATTGGCAACAATAATATTTTTTTTTAGTGTCACATGGTTCTAATAAGGTGTTTTGTCTTTAAAAGCAAAATATGTGTGTGGGAATTTTGTCGAAAATTTAAATAAATTGCCAATTTTGATCAAAAACAATGATTTTGAAACTCTCAATGTGTTGCCAATTTAAGGATCTTAAAGCTTATTCTCATTTTAAAAATTCTTGGCATCAAATGCAATAAGGTCAAGCAACAAAAATGGACATAGTGTGTACAGAAATTTTTGCTCTTTCTACTCATGCATCTGATATAATTTTCAGAGCTCTGAATCAAAAGTTATTGAGCCACACCACAAAATGTGGTCAATTGTCTCGAAAGGGTTAAAGTACCTCTAAATATAATTATTTCATTTGAAACAAATAGCATAAAATCCAACATTTCCAATCAATAAAAGAAATGTAGTTTCTTAGAATAGGTTAATAGTCTCGATTGTAAATAATTATTAACAATTTCGATATCTTTCCCGTAATTAAATCTTACAAGTGTTCATGCCAATCACTTTGTAGATCAAGATGCTCTCAAATCTACTGTAAATGTGTTTGTAAAGATATACATGACATTAATGCCATTACCATGCATGCTAAATTATCTTTTGAATTGATATTGTTGATTAAAACAACAAAACGCGTAGCCAAGAGGCTGGTAATTTTTCTTTTACAGAACTAGACTAATTTACCTGCGCTGAAGGTAATATCAAGAATATAACTCATCACAGTTGATAAATTCACCTGTCAATGTCATCATCAAATACAATAATAATAATAATCATAATAAACCGTTCTTGTATAGCGCATATCACATTATGATGTTATACAAACTAAATTCTTAGGGATTGTAATTGATGAAAAACTTACCTGGAAAGAACATGTAAATGATATATCGTCTAAAATAGCAAAGGCTGTTGGTGTGATTAATCGTATCAAGTTTATAGTCCCCATGAAAGTATTATTAATGTTATACAATACAATGATTTTACCTCAATTGTCTTACTGTAATATCGTTTGGGGAAACTGTGGAATAACTGTCTTAAATAGATTGTATATACTTCAAAAGCGTGCAATTAGGGTAATGTGCAATGCTCCACCTCTAAGTCACAGCTCTCCTCTTTTCAAGAAATGGAATGTTTTATTAATTTTTCAATTAAATCAATTACAAGTTGCAATATTTATGTATTCTTACTTCAAGGGCTTATTGCCATCAAATTTTAATGATTTTTTTACTCGAAATACTGCAATTCATTCATATAGTACTAGGGCTCAGGGGGATATACGTTTACCTTTATTAAAATTCAGCTTTTCAAGAACTACAATTATATTCATTGGTACGAAGTGCTGGAACAGCATTCCATGTGAACTTAAATCATGTCCTTCATTATCAGTATTTAAACGAAAATTCAAGTCTTATATACTGCAAAAAGATGTTTAACACAATTTACATTAGCATGCTATATATGTTCAACCTCCCTTTTTCTATCTACATGTAATCTTCAACCTCAATTCTCATCCTGCTCCTAGTTCTCTCTCTCATCTCTCTCTCTCTCTCTCTCTCTCTCTCTCTCTCTATCAATCTCCCTCATTCTTTCCCTTTCCCTCATCTTTTTGTCTTTTTAAAATGTCATTTTTTACTTTCTATATCTTTGTATTATCATTACTTTGGGATTACCCTCGATAAGCCTCTTTGGCTTTTGGTAATCCCTCCATATTCAATTATATATATATGTATGTGTGTATGTATGTATATATGTATATATATATATATATATATATATATATATATATATATATATATATATATATATATATATATATACGTTGCTTTTTTGTTGTTGTTTTTCTCCTTATTGTCAATCGTCACAAAAGGTATTTTTATCATGCTTGTATTTGTTCTCGTTTGTATTTTTCATGTTGTTTTTATCTTTTGAATTTGAATATGGAAATAAATGAAATGAAATGAAATGAAATGAAATATAACGTCCCTATGCGCTTCCAAAGGGTTTGGATATTATTACCCTGGCTTTAGCTCCGGCTGCCGTAATCAGCGCACAGTGCATTTCAATGAATAAATCCTGCCAGGTACCCGTTAGACACCGGGGTGGAGAGTGGCAAACGTGGATTAATGTCTTGCCAAAAGACGCTAGTGCCGGGCTGAGATTCGAACCCTCAACCCTTGGATTGAGAGTCAAGTGAATGAACCACTATACCACGACACCTCCATTGCAAACTTTATAGCAGTGGAATCGAACCTTAATTTGCCCACGCTGGTCCTGCTTTATGGAATAACCTACCTCTCGTCATAAGAAATTGAGATTCTCCAGATTCATTTTAAGGCAATCTAAAAACTTACCGTCTTGTTTGATGCTTCCCTTTGATTATTATATTCTTCTCTTGAATTTATACTTTCTACTTTCTCTTTTTCTACATTCTACTCTACACCTATAGAGCATTCGATATAGTGGATTTGGCGCATAATGAATTATATATGAAATATTATTATTATAAAGGACTGTTTAACAAATATTATAATACTTTCTTTACAATTATTAATATTTAGACAAGACGAATTCATAATATACCTACCTGATACAAGAACAGGAAAGCAGAGATAGTTATATCCTCAGAGACCTGTGGCACTTTATGCAAGGAATAATGTCAAAACTGAAGCAGCAGAAACACAAAATGTCACCGATGTCGTCTCTGCTTCGCGCCGCCGGTCTGCCAATGGACCTGGAAGCCGTGATGATATTGTCAAATATGTCTAATAAACGCATTGCGTGACGACCCTTTTGATTGGCTGCCTCCAGGCACTACGTCACATATTTTTGTTTTTGTTTTTTTGTTTGTTAAAGGTTGGTGTCAAGTTCTATTCTTCGGTCCTTCTTACGTTTTTATAGAGCGAAAATTGTCCAGGGGGGTGTTTCACAAAGAGCTAACTTTGACTGAAAGTCGCACTTAAATTCATAGTTGCGTGCGGTATATGACACATCACTGCATTGGTCAGATCATGTTTAGGGGACGCGCGCTATTGGGTAATCTACCAATGAGATTACGCGTTTAATACCGTATGCGCATTGGCACTTACACATGACTTTAAGTCAAACTTAACTCTTTGTGAAACACCCCCCAGAAATTGATATTGACAATGAGTGGTTATGTTTGGCTGGAACCAGCTAGTACCAGGTATGAAACTTGTATATTCAAAGAAGGCGGGGCTTGGGAGGAGAGAGTTTGTTTCACCGCCTCAAAAAAAAAAAAAAAAAAAAATGTCAATAATAACAAACGAAATTCAGTTTGCAGAAGTACATATATATATAGGCAAAGGCACTTTTGATCTCTAAAAATTGGAGAACCAAATTTCAATGCACTGCCAATACTTCAAAGATAATTATCTTATCAAGGGCGTAGATGGACCATTTTTGAATGGGGACGGGATGGAGAACTCTTTTGCCAACAAGTTAGCCTGAAAAGTTTCCAAGAAGTAAAAAAAAAAAAAGTTGTTCAGATTTTCAAATTTGCTGACATCCTATTAAACTGGCCGACACTGAAAATCTTCAATGGGGCGACACTACACAAATGTAGGCTCTCTAGATGTCAAACCACACATTCCCTCCAGCGATGCCTGTGGATAATAAATGGTTTTTATGGTATATTGGGTTCTGTCCCACCTTAACTTATATTGTGGAGGTACGATGGGACGCTATTATGCAGTTAAAGGGAAATTCAACCCTGATTACAAGTTAATTTTGAAAGAAGCAGAAAACTTAAAGAAAAAGATAAGTGAAAGTTTGAGCAAAATACGATAAGAAATAAGAAAGTTATGAATTTTTGAAGTTGTAATCAAGCAAACACAAATTGGCAACTCCGTGACGTATCTTGCGAGCTCGTCTCACATTTGTTTTGTACCCCAAAATCATTGATTTCCATTTTTTCTAGAGAAAATATTCAATCATACATGCACATTAGGTATATAATCATTGCTTTATATATTTTACACAAAATCTGTATGAAACAAATCTATTCCTTCATCAAAAACTAAGAAAATTCAAATTTATGACCTGTTTATAATACCACTAACGGTGATGAATAACGAATGAAACTATTTCATATCTTTCGAATCTGTAATCATTAGGAGATATTATCATCAGTGTTCGCCTAATCTGTTGATATGGTCAACCCGTAGCACACTGGTATACGATGAAAGATTTAAATATATTCAATCAGTCACATTTTCAGTCAAACCAATCTTGATGAATGAAAGTGATATAAAAAGTTATATATACATACATCAGGGGCGGCGCCAGGGTATTTTGATAGGAGGGGCAAGACGACCTAAAGATGACGTCATATTTTTTCTCCATTAAATAACAGGGGTAATATAGAGTTATATGTTTAAGACCTCTCTTTTTAATACTCCTCTTTCTTCTTTCTTCCCTTTTCTTCCTCCTTTTCTTCTTTTTTCTTCTTTTTAAATTTTTTTTCACTACTTGAAAAATCATAGGGGGGGGGGGGGCGGTCGCCCCCTCTGCCCCCCTGTAGCGCCGCCCCTGACATACATACATACATATATATATATATATATATAACTGCGAGATATTGATTAATTCAACTATATAACCATAATTAATAGGCGAAACTATATTCTCGTCTGAAAGTGTTGCAATACGACAAATGCGAAATATTTATGTATTCATCATATTTTATATCATACATGTTTGTTCGCACAGGGAAAATTTCGTCACACTGCATAACAAAAACTACAACAACAAAAGAGAAATAACTCACTTCTTCTTATCTGGCAATCTCTACGCTGTCATAGCTCGTTTTTGTCGAATTAAAAGAGCAAATATTGGATGACCACATTTTTGATTTGCACTCGACCTATATCTATATAATTCAGCGTCATAGAATGAATCTCTCTAGATAATCATCCATGACATTTCGAGTTTCCTCATCCAATAGTCCTCTTAAAACATCAATGTAAGAAGTGGGTGTGTGTGTTGGAGGGGGGGGGGGGGGGAGGTCCTTACTTTTTGATTTTTAAAGATGCTTCTTCCAAATTTTCACCGCAAATGAAACGACAAGGGGGGGGGTCAATAATATGGGGAGGGGCTGTTTCCTCTTTGCCAATGATTCAGCGTTGTTATAATTCTGATTGACGCCCTCTCCCCTTCCCAACTTCCTGAAGATTGATTAAAAGGGGCGGACTGGCCTTAAGCAGTTGGGGGAGTTTTCTCCACGGGCCGCAGGATATTTGGACTTGAGGGCCGTTCGATTTGTGGTCTGAGGGCCGCCGGTAAAGATAGGTTGAATGATCGAGCCGGTCACATCAAAATTGCCAACCAAATTTCTGTCCCAAACTGACCCTGGATCAAATCCCCTGGAAATAACCAGTAGGCCCATTCCAGACATTCTAAACCATACTATGGGGGGGGGGGGGGGGGGGGGGAGGTGTCACTGATTCTAAAAACACAGTATTATCATTCATTTTATACACAGCATCTACCCCCCTTTTATTCTTTCACTTTTTAAATAGTGAAACCATAAAACGAAGGCACCCGTCCGACTAGCGGGGAGAAGAAACTACAATTTACTTTCCGTGGCCTATTACTGAAAGCTTTGGGACAAAAGGAAATGTAAATATAATTTTTCTGTTTGTATTCTTCTTGGTTCGTTGAGTTCATTCTCTTTTTTGTTATAAGTTAAATGCCTCTGCTCAGAGTACAAGTTCAAGCATAAACACTTGTTATTGTCGATGTTCCTTCATGCGCTCTGTCTGGTTCAACTTTGAGTGTTTTACCTCGACATATTATTGACGTCTTACACCCTCAGTTACACCGATCCAGACTGTCAACAGACCGATAATAGACCGAACAAAAATTTACATTATCCAGAATGAGCGAAGTTTTGTTAACCATCGCTCGGTTTTGTATCGGTTTGGCGTGTGTGGCTGGGGTATTATGGAATATTTGTTTTGCGTTTTATTTTCTTGTCAGGTATGTCTGGCTGAACAAAATGAGGGGAGAAATTTATGTGGGACTATTTCAGCTATTTTTTCCTCTTCATTTATTTCTATGTCACTACCTGCATGTTACCATGCTTATACTGATCCCCGTTCTCCCATTCTCTCTCATGCGTTTTCTCCTCCCCTCTCTTCCCCTCCCCCCTCTCTCTCACTTTCTTCCCCTTCTCTCGTTCTCTCTCATGCGTTTTCTCCTCCCCTCCCTCTCCCCTCCCTCTCTCTTTCTTCCCCTTCTCTCGTTCTCTCTCATGCGTTTTCTCCTCCCCTCTCTTCCCCTCCCCCCTCTCTCTCACTTTCTTCCCCTTCTCTCATTCTCTCTCATGCGTTTTCTCCTCTCCTCTCTTCCCCTCCCCCCTCTCTCTCACTTTCTTCCCCTTCTCTCATTCTCTCTCATGCGTTTTCTCCTCTCCTCTCTTCCCTTCCCCCCTCTCTCTCACTTTCTTCCCCTTCTCTCATTCTCTCTCATGCGTTTTCTCCTCTCCTCTCTTCCCCTTCCCCCTCTCCCTCACTTTCTTCCCCTTCTCTCGTTCTCTCTCATGCGTTTTCTCCTCCCCTCCCTCTCCCCTCCCTCTCTCTTTCTTCCCCTTCTCTCGTTCTCTCATGAGTTTTCTCCTCCCCTCCCCTCCCCTCCCCCTTCTCTCTCTTTCTTCCCCTTCTCTCGTTCTCTCCACTCTCTTCCTTCTCCCACTCAAGCGGGATATGATAACAGAATTATTTCACATCTTCTTACTGTGTGGTTCCTCCGGTGGTATTGTGTTGTTTGATACAAGTGAATACAAATATAAGTACGCTTCTTAATCAAAATGACAGATTTCGCATTTAAATTGAGTTTTAAAAGTTTAATGACAGCGGGCAAAATGATATAATCCAAATTCAAATGTATACAGCACAGAGTGTGATATAATCCTTTAAACATTATCTCAATAAAATCCATGTATCTAGTATGTATTTCACTCTACAGTGCGTCCCCCCAAAAGTTAACAGTTAGAAAAAAGTCTCCCCAAATTAATATTTCAAAATATTTTCAGGAATTGTGTATGGTACTGAATAGCTTAGGGTCCCTATGAAATGACACACACACACACACACACACAAAAACCCTGACGACATGTTATGCGTGAGTGAGTAAATGACACTTTTGTGAAAGGGTGCCATGTTCAGACATGAAAAGAAATGGTATTTGGTCGGGCTGGTGTCAACAAAGTCGAGAACCTTTAAAAGTTGACAGTAGGAAAAAGTCTCCCCAACAAAAAAACAACAACAAAAAAAAACAACAACAAAACAACAAAACAACAACACATTGATTCACGAAGTTAACAAAAATAAAAATGATTTCAACTGTTACAATACTAAATAAGGGCTAACTAAAGGTGGGTCGTATAACAGACATCTTGATTAAATCATCTATTCATTGTAGTAATTATTTATCATTTTCAAAAACTGCATTCCAGCATGACGTTCTTGTATTTTCTAGTGTTGCATTATTTGGACTTTACAATATGCAGTGGCTTAGTTACGAGGGGGCGCAGGGGGCACGTGCCCCCCCCCCTCAATCGAATGGCGAAAAAAAAATGAAAGAGAAAAGATATAAAAGAAGATTGATGATCCCTTCCGCAACCCTTATCGGTGGTCTTGTTAATTTTAATTATATTCAACGATTAAAACCTGTACCGATATGGACGATGTATAAAACACGTTTTCACAAAATGGAGGCCTTGACAAAAATTATATCAAAATGCATTGAATGAGGGTAGATATTACGAGGAAAGACCTATCATTACTGTTGCGTAGGTTTCCCCGTTTCTTCCCGTTTCCGTTTCTCATTTTCTCTGTTTTCCTTTCTTTTCTTTTCCTTGTTGTATGGGTCCCCCTGTAGCCAATTGTTAATGGTCAGTGGCGGATCTACGGGGGGGAGGGGGTTTAGGGGGTTTAACCCCCCCCCCCCCCCTTGGGCTGCCAAGTAAACATTTATTTGGGCAAAAAAGAGAAAAAATAGAGCATGCAAGTATGCTTATAAAATCGCAAGCTAGCAACCCTAAAAATGAAAAATCTTCCTAAAGTGGGAGGGGGGATACCCCCCTCCCACACCCTCCCCCCTCGCTCGCTTCGCTCGCTCGGGCTCGGTCTCTACGCTCCCTCGCAATACCCAGCTCAGCCCCTCAAACCCCCTCCTTAGAAAAAAGCTAGATCCGCCCCTGATGGTATTTGTGTTCATTCTCTAAACTCTTAATCTACTTTCGTACATCTCATTGTAGTATGGCATGGCAGCGTCTGACAGTTCGATGACGTCATCCGAAAGTTGATCACGTGGTAAGGGCGTCTTCGGTGGTACAAGCTTTTTAGAAGTCATGGAGCTAGAGAGGAAGTTTTTGTTTTCAGAAATATTACCTGGCCAAACCCATTTCTTTAGCTCTTCTATCGGAACGTCCATGTCCAGAAGTGCTTCGTTGTAAGGGAAGCCGATAGCTTCGCAGTACTTCGGCAGCATCTCGGCTGGATTCGACGTGACATCGGAAGCATCGATGACGATCGGGCACGGGTCGGTGTTTTCTCGGACATACTTCCAGAGGGAGTAAATACTTTGGTAGTAATCACGATGGACGAAAAATTCGTTGTGCCTTCTCATGTCGTAGCTCTCCAAGTCGGTCTCTTCTTCGAGTAACAGACCCCCTTCACTGGACTGCTTGTAGTGACTGGTTCGCATTGAGGCGTAGACCAGCACCGGGTGGCGAATTAAAAAAGAATGGCCATATCCATCAGGAAGATATTTGAGATATTTATCCCATTTCATTGAACTTTCGTCCTTGACAAAGACGTATTTGCTGGTCGTCTGTTCGAGCATCCTCTTGATACTGTCATATCTGATATAAAACAAAAGATAGAAACGAAGTCAGCCATTTTGAATGAAATTTTTTTTTGCAAGATCACTTGAATTAAAGGCTTGCAAGGTCTGCTGTTGACACCAGTATATAGTCTCAACGAATATAGTATAGCTATATCATATGCGAGTATAGTATAGTATGGTATAATATATTCCTCATAATTATTCCTAAGGAAAATAATTCAATTCATTTGTCAGAATTAAGATTGCATATATCAATTGTTACTAGGTCAGAGAAACCTGAGACAGACAATTTTTATCCGACCTCGCAAGAATTGGTGTTGAAATTTGCATTCTGACTGTTAAAGTGATTGATTAACTTTGTGAAAAATTGTAAAATCAGCTCAAATGCCAGTGAATTGTGTGCAGTCCTCTAACTACATATATAATTAAGGATATGTGAAAGTATGAGAGAAAATGGAACCCGTTTACTATCCTAAAAAAGAGAAAATCGCGATCAATCGCTAGCGCAAGTCGCTCGGCTTCTTCGCTGCGCTGCAGTCACAAAAACCAAGCACCGGCGCTTGGCGATTTCAGAGCGGGTTTCCAGCCCGTATACGGTATTCTGTGATAGAGCGAGGTATGCCAACCGTACGAGTTCTTTAGGGTTCGGTGGTACTCTATCCCGACATCAATGTTCAATCGTAAATATCTTGATATATAAACGACCGATCAGCTTATAAAACTCAGGCGATTCCTGTCTGAGCTAAAGGTTTGCAATTATGATTACAGCATTGGCTGGAACAGTGAATTTTTTTTTTTCAATCCTGGGCAAAGGGGGCAAAGTTAACCAATGCCTTTAATACAATAACTCGAAATAGTCAGGCCTGTTATCGAAATTCGGGGGACAGAATTTACAAAAGCCCAATTTTTTGCCTGTGAGTCATATGTATTAAAAAAGTGTTAATTTTAGATAGGGTGCCACGAAAATTGGTGAATGGCACCCTATTTAAAACTACTAATTTATGCACAAAACACAAATACAGTTGTTAGTCTCGAAATACATATACTAGTTTCTTAATTTTTCATATCCAGGTGAATCTGATGAATTCATCAAATTCATTTTTGCTTTATCTTAATGTTAATTTATGCTAATTAATGCATAAAACACATATTATTATTATTTATTTTTTATTATTTATTGATATTTCATCAGGGTAGCCCATTCAACAAAAGTTGATCTTCCATGGGGCCCTGAAAATACAAAAAACTATATACAGTTAAAAATGATTTGAATTACAATCAGATGAGCATACATATATCAAATAAGCAGTAACATAAATAATTATAAACGAATTCAATAAAACTGTACCAAAACTAAACCACAATAAATAATCAGTGTCAGTAATCATAACTATTAAACTTACTGATGTAAGGATAAACAATGATAATATAAAGAATGAGAGATAGAGAAAGGGAAACCTTGGGAGCAAAAAAAAAAAATAAAATAATAATAATGTTTATTCCAAACAGTGACAATATCTTAACTCAGATTTAGAAAATGCTTCTTCAAGGAAAATTTAAAATTGTTTAAATTACTTGTTTGCTTGATATTTATAGGCAAATTATTCCATAGAGTTGCACCGTCATTACATATTGCATGCTTATAATATTCTGTATGACATTTACCAATTATAAGGTCATGATTAGCACATTGCCGAGTGTTAATATTATGTTTCGTTGAGACTTCTTTAAAAATACCTTTGTAAACATCAGCAGACAAATCATTAAGACATTTAAAAACAAATATACATCTAAATTATTTAACCCGTTCCTTAAAAGGCATCCATTTCAGGCGACCAAATAATTCATTAGATGGAATATATATATTACAATTTGATATCAATCTGGCAGCTTTCTTTTGTAATTTCGTTATCTTTTCTATATGACTCAAAGATCTATTCCCCCAAATTTCACAACAGTAATCAATTTGTGATTGAATAAGACATGTATATAATGATTTAATTGAAGTTTCATCAACATATGGTTTTACTCTGCTGAGCATGGCAAGACCTGCAAATACTTTTTTACATAAATAATCTACATGATTAGACCATAATAGATTGTCATCAATAAAAATACCCAGACATTTAAAACTCGTGCATTATTCAACACATATATTTTCATACTTTATAGAAATGGAGTCATTTTTGCTAATATTCAATCTTTGTTTACTCCCAATAATCATAAATTTTGTTTTATCGACATTCAGATATAGCTTATTACAATTTATCCATCTACCTATAGCATTAAAATCACTCTGAAGTTTTGTCTGTACTTCTAAAAAGGTGGTTCCACTTACAAAAAGGGTAGTGTCATCAGCGTACATTACAATTTTTCCATGTTTCAAAACATTTATCATATCATCAATATATATCAAAAAAAGCAAAGGACCTAAAATAGACCCTTGTGGAACGCCAATAGAAAAAATTCGATCACTAGATTTAGCATTCTGTATTGCAACATATTGCCGTCTATTATTTAAATAAAAATCAAACCATGCCAAGGATAAATTACTCAAACCTATTTTCTTCAATTTATTCAATAATATTTCAATATTAACAGTATCAAAAGCGCGTCATAAATCAATAAACAGAGCACCTACAATAAGGCCTTTATCTATACAGTGTAACCAACTATCCGTTAAAGACCCAAGAGCCGCACATGTGGAATGCCCTGGACGGAATCCGAACTGTGATTTACTTAAAATATCATTGTTTACTAAATAATCATACAGCTGCTCATGAGCAATCCTTTCAATTATCTTACTTACAGCAGGTAAAATGGAAATAGGTCGAAAATTACCAACAAAATTTATATCACCTTTTTTAAATAACGGAAAAACTTTTGCATACTTCCAATCATCAGGGTAGACCCCCGTTGCAAAAGACATATTTATTAACTTTGCAATACAAGGTACAATGAGAGCTTTAGATTTTAGTAAAAAGGTTACATTAATATCATCAGATCCTGTTGCTTTTTTTTCATCTAAATTTGATATTAATTTCTCAACATATTCTTCTTCAATAGAAACAAAGTTAAAAACAGAATATTATATGATATACTCACAAAATAAATGTGGAAGGGCTTCATATTCTACCACATGATTGATAATTGCAATAATATTGTAATGTTTATTGATTTTAATGGTAATTACTATAATTGATTCATACCTATGCATAATGCACATTTCCAAGAAATGACTATACTAGCACCTCCAAATTGAAACATATTGGTGAATAAGGTCAGGTTAATGAAATGACTATGTTAGGTGTGATATTCTGAGTACAGTATATTCCTTGAATTTTAAAACTATTTTATTATAATTTATGTATATTAATGCATAAAACAAAATGTCAACGTTCATCAATTACCGACTAAACCAGCACTTCCAATTTGATACTCATCATCACTGGTAAACATGGTCAGGTAAATGAAAAGACAAGGTTAAATTACAATTTTCAGATTATATTTCTTGATTTGAATGCAAATACTGTACGTACTGAAGAGCTGAAGCTATAAATACATACAATATGAATGACATTAACACTTAGGATACATGCAATTCCATAATTTGCATGAAGATGTGAGTTATTTTGATGGCTCCTGGGGGAAAAATAAATCTTTAGGCGCAACAAATACATATGGAAAATTTTGTACATTTTCCATATTATCCTAAAAAGTACATCTGCAAAGTTTGGTGCTTTTGTAAACTCTGTCCCCAAAACTCAAAAATATGGGCTTAACAGATTTGACTATAACAGGTGAGTTATGTAAATGCAGTTCAACCTGTCACTAGGCAATGAACTTGTCTAGGTACATATAGTACAATAATTGGCACAAATTAGCATCGTTTTGCATGAAGATGAGATTTAATTTGATGGGTCCTGCGGGAAAAAATAAAGCTATTGCCACAAGAAATAGATATAGAAAGTTTGGAACATTTTTAAGCAATTGTATACCTTGTCAATGGACTAACTGATTTAATGCAAGTAAATCGCATAAATTAGCATAATTTTACATGAAGTTGTTGTTTGATTCGATGGGTCCTATCGGAAAAAATGAAGCTATTATCCTAAAAAGTACATCTGCAAAGTTTGGTGCTTTTGTAAACTCTGTCCCCAAAACTAAAAGATATGGGCTTAATTGATTTGACTATAACAGGTGAGTTATGTCAATGCAGTTCGACCTGTCACTAGGCAATCACAAAGAAGCATAAAGTTAAATAAACTACAAAATGTACCTATGTTTATAATAAACCTGTGAAACATTAAAACAAATATATCAAAGAACAGTCCACAATGACAATGACCATGATGGAGCAGCGCAAATATGAGTAAAGGAAAAAAAAAAAAAAAAAAAAAAAAGGAAATAGAAGCTAATTTTACTTACGAAAGCTTTTCAGGGTCCATTCTCGTATTCATATTGAACACGGAACTCACGTGTCTCCCAGCAATGTCATACGCGGCTTCGTTGCCGTGGTACTCCAAAGGGAGATCGACGTTATGAAAATGCTTCATGCTCCGTATCGCGAAGTTTGCGAAACCAAACGGCTCGAACCAGACTTCGACACCAGGGACGCGGCTCATCGATTTGGTGATCGCTGTCGAGACTGAGCGGGGGATCATCCACATGATGTGACGACCTGATGTACCCTTACTCGACTCCATTTTCAGTCTGACCTTTGCTTGATCAATGGTAAACTCTGAATAATGCGAGATATGCAAGTTATTATTCACTGAATGTGCGCTGACGAACAAACACTAATAAAACAAGTTAAATCACAGATGTACTGATATAGTTACATGTATATCTAATTGTTACCACCTTTGCATGTATTTGGTGAATGTCCAAGCAAAATTTCACGTTCGGGTGTTAATTCTCGTACAGATGATATGACAGTATTCATATGCAATATATAATTTCGATGGCCTTGTAGACAGCTGTTGACGATTTCTTCGTTTACCGACAAGAGTCCGTATATAACATGTATAACCATAAATGATATGAATAAATTCATGATGTTCCACGTATTGGCATATGATGAGAAATAATAAAGGATGACTCGAATGCATTGAATGCCAATTCCAAGTATTTTTATTCTCCAAATTTTCGGGGGTCCTCCCCCTTCGTCAGGGAAAACGTAAAGTGAGTTCAGCCATTGTGAAGGGTGGGGGGGGGGGGCACAGGTCTTACACGGTGAGTGAAATACGGTCCTATATGATTTTTTTTTCTCATCCTTTCCCCTCTCTCCCTTTTAATTCCTTGTTCGTTTCATTCTTATCATTTTTTTTGGTTATGGGGGGGGGGGGGGTGGTGGCACATGGGCATCATGCCCCCATGTAGCTACGCCACTGCCTATTAGGATGAAGTGATATTGACACAGGCCTACCGGTTGTTCGTTTCGCTTCCAACAAGGCACGTCATTATTGAAAATATTTGACTAATTGTGTATTATTTTTTGCCTCAAGTCCAGTTACGGCTGCCTGAAATGAAACTTTAAACTCCGTTCCCTTTTTATGGGTTCATGCAGGGGCGGATCCAGAATTTAAAAAAAAAAGGAGGGGGGGCACAAATCTCAGAAAATTTTCTGACAAGCAAAAAAAAAAGAAGAAGAAGAAAAAAAAAGGGTTATCAGTTCAAAAGGGGGGGGGGGGGAAACAAATTTAAAAAGAGGGGGTACAAGGGGGGGGGCACGGGCTGGAAGTGCCCCTAATCCGCCACTGGTTTGACTTCATGACATCATGCTTTCCCCCATTCCTCTGTCCTCTCTATATATTCGCTTTGCACTTTCTCTCTCTCTCTCTCTCTCTCTCTCTCTCACTTCCTCCACGGAGAAACTCGCATCT
This sequence comes from Heliocidaris tuberculata, assembly GCA_025618425.1. Taxonomy (NCBI): domain Eukaryota; kingdom Metazoa; phylum Echinodermata; class Echinoidea; order Camarodonta; family Echinometridae; genus Heliocidaris; species Heliocidaris tuberculata. Next base: position 6,615,781 of record CM046848.1, read on the forward strand.
CCCTGTTTCCTCTTTACTTCACTACGGTCTCTTTCTCTAACTTTACTTTTCTTTGTGCTCCCCTTTTTCTGAAATATCTTTCTTTCATCCCTCTCTCTCACTTACTTTCCTTCGCTCTCCTTCTCTATATCTGTCTCCCTCTCTTTTTGTCTCTCTTTACTAGTATAAGACTAGATCTTACCCATATTCCAAAATCTTGCACATATCTATATTATCACACTTTAATATAAAAAAAGTATTCATGCATCTGAAAGAATAAGAGTGTCTGCTTGCTTTTTATTAATATGCTTCACACTTTAAAAGTAACAAAATACGTAGCATCAACTTTTCTTATATTTATGTAAATACACAAACTATACGTGAGCATACCTTGGACATGCGCAACAACAAAATATTCACCAAAGGCTGTCTGAATAAGATATATGAAAAGTGTTAAAATCATACATACAATAGCAGGCGCATATATGCTTAATCTTGAATATGTTTTCCCTTATAAACATTCATGCAATTATTATATAAAAAAATTCTTCCTATATTGTTAAACAGTGAGAAAAACCAAAGAACCTCCCCTTTCCTTTTTCATTTTAAAAAACCAAAACAAGCGTGCGAAATATAATACCAAATGTTGTACTTTCTGATATATATATATATATATATATATATATAAAGTTTTATGTAATTATGTAAGGCCTGTGAGTCTTAAAATCATTTGAAGTACGTAGAGCCCATTCGGATTTAGAACGGCATTGGTAGTATTCTCTGCAAAGGAACTATGCTATACCTGCGGTAAAACATTTAAAGCTTTGTATCATAGACCTCCTTTGCCTTCTCCCGTCTGTTCTTGGCATGGTAATTAATCCAAACCAAACTGACGATGGTGACGAGTAAGAGGACACCGCTGATGACGCCTAGGGAAATCTTCAAACCCATCAGTTTCTCCTTCATGACATCGAGCTTGGTCTGGGCGTCGGCCCCCGGGATCTCTGGCGACGAATTGGACGAGGAGCGACCCGCCTGATCGTTCACTGCTTGAACAACTGTGATCATGGGAAGAAATGTGACAAATACTATTGAAAACTGATGAGAACTACATATTCAGAGAGAAAAAAAAACAAACAGAGAGATAAATTCTGCTTGCATAATACTGTTATCAATAAGTGTAAAAGATAATAAAAATGCGTTTAACTGAATTCGACATTCTTTTGACTGGGCAGTCAACAGTCGATGATATAAGTATCAAAATAAAATGCAATTAACAAAATGAAACGCGACGTGACTTTCAACAAATCAGAATGGCGTTTAAACGCAACTCTTTTTTTTTTTTTTTTACACAAGAGGAAATCGTAGATCTGATCTTGCATCCTCTGCAAGTAACAGCTTTAAACGCGACGTGACTTTCACCCATTCAGAATGGCGTTTAAATGCAACCCCCTTTTTACACAAGAGGAAAGCACAGATCTGATCTTGCATCCCCTGCAAGTAACAAAATCCAGTGAGATGTCACTTTTAACCAAACAGAATCGTATCATTTGGAACTTGCGTTTGATTCTTGTAGATAAATTAAATCACAACTTTTTTTTTATGCAAGAGGTCCCGGTTTATTATGTCGAATAATAATTACAGTAGGCCTACCTGGCTGAAAAGCGTAGATGATCTTGAATCCACTGTCTCTTCTTTGAACATGGTCAGGACTGGACATGAACTTCACCAGAAGGTTTTGCCCTGAAGACCGGAAGACGTGAGGCACTATGGTCCCGCAGAAAGACCCTTGACCTAGCTTTGTCCAGTTACGCGGAGTCGTTTCGTCATAAATCTGATGAGTGAAAAAAACGTATCACAATTTTCAAAATATTTCACATATTTTGTTTAAAAGCTGTGGGTAGAAATGATATGAAATACCTCATGCTCTGCAATTGATGTTTTGTGTTATTGAAGAAAAAAATAGGCATACTCAACGATATACACAAAACATGTATAGGACCTATGTACTCTCAACTTCTATATTATATAAAATATTTAAACGTATAATAACATTCAATATTACATAGGCCTTGTCAATAAAATCTACACTTCTGAACCTAGCTCTTGTTTTTTTTTAATATATATTTCTTTTTCTTGGAGGGGGGGGGGGGTAGCGAGTCTAAACCTACGATATTCTCTCCCTCTTACGAAATTATGTGTGAGTCATATTTGGGGATGGGAAAGTTTTCCTTGGCATAATATCATATTGATTTTTTAAAAGAAAAGAATCATGTGGGCATTTGAATGTTATTTTGCTGAAATACCGTCAGACTATCGTGAAGGCAGTATGGACTCCACTGAAGTTTGAAGCGCAGCACATAGAGGACAACCACGTAACCAGGCGGAGCCGAGATGAAAGAGTTGCATCGCACGTTGACTGGATACACCTTGGGAAAGTTTGGTGACGTCAGAACCCCCATCGTCTTGGTGATCTTCTGATCACATGACCATCCTAAAAACAGAGATTAGAAAAAAATATATCACGTCTGTTTTTTTCTGTTTTACAAGCCGAATATAGTTCTTAATTGTTCTAATTCAATGATACAGATCCGGAGATTTTAAAAGAATTAGACCTGATCTAACAGAAGTGCTGAATTTTCGTAACAAGAGAGCATCTAAATAAAATTGTTATGTAAATATTTTGGAGGGAATTAAGAAGAATATTTTCGTAATGTAGATTCGGACTAGTGTATCCTTGATTTTGGCGAATATGACATTTTTCTTTAAATTAGAATTCCAAACGATCGGCTCTTTAAAGTTATTGCCATGTCGAATAAATTGCAACAACGTTTTGAAATTTGCAAACTTTAATTTCTCCCGAAAGCGAGCACAGAATTAGAAATCATAAAGTCCCATCCCACAGGTGAAAGAATAATAGGTAAAATAATCTTTTCGAGGATGTGTTCTGTGAAATTTGTCATTGATATGAACTGAATATTACCTGACTTGTATTCTAGGATGATTCCGTGGTTGCTCTCGTTGGTTGTAAACTGCTCGATGTCGACCACGGATCCGTCCACACTGAAGGGTTTCCCACGATGGAGATCGGTCATGTGATAAGCCCTGCCCCGTGCATCGAGCATCTTCAGCTTCATCATCACGCTAGCATAGGTACGACGGAAGAGGCCTTGTCCGACCCCGTCGATGAAGGTCTCTTTATCGATGTCACCGCGTCGAAATGCTTCGATGAGGCGAATGACACCGGGACCGTCATCCATTCCCGAGTTGACGGCTGTTTCTGCCATGGATTCGACGACCTTCCAGAAGATGTCCTCGTCCATGTTTCCTGGAAGAACTCCTTCCATCGTGGCCGTGTCATCACCCTTGGTTGTCCAGTCCATTGCAACTCTCTCTTCTTCGGTCATTGGAGGCTGCATCCCGTCTGACATTCCTTCCATGTCTTCTTCACCCATTTCCCAATCCCTACCCTTTAGCTTCTGATCCTCGATTGCCATCCTCCTGATCATGTGACTTACGATATTTGTCTCCATGGAAACCCCTCCTAACCCTCTCGCAAGAATCATCCCGAATTCCGCGTCCATGTTGTTACCCCCGCGCATAGGTCCTCTCACGTCCAGGATCCTGAAGTTGACGTTGTTGAACTGGCGAGGAGACTGCGCGATGGACCACTTCTGATGTCCAACTTTGACTCTCTTTTTCAGCTCCTTCATTCGCATTATAGCGAAAGAGCTTACCTCACTCATGTTTTCCGACTCCATCACATCATTCATAACATACATGAAATCCTCTGGGGCGTCGCCCGATGTCACGTTTCCATGGTTACATCTGTCCATGGTGAGGGCAGAACTAATCGTAAGGATCTCCCTGATCAGCATCCTAATGCCAGAATTCAAACTTTGTTCATGGTTCTCTGAGTCCATCATCTCGATCATTATCTCTCTCATATCGGTGACGAAGGTAGACATTGTGTCATCATTACCCAGCATGCCAAAGGAATCTCCCATCATGCTCCCCCGTCCCATCATCATCTTGTCACCAGTACTCATCCCCATCATCATAGTCTCGTCTCCCTCAGGGTAGATGTTCGTCATCAGTAGATCCGGCATCACCTCTTCCAGCTCTTCCATCATCTTCATCAACATCATCATCACCCCGGTCGGCTCTTCTTGGTTATTCTCACCCTCCATGTCGCGAAACTCTCCGCCCACCATGCCTCTGTCCTTGCTCATCGTCTTGCACGATGCGTTCCCCATCATCTTCCCGAGTCTCAACATCAATCCTCTCTTGATGGACATGACGTCACAGTCCCTCTTCATTCCATTCACCACCATGGTGAAATTCCTCTCCATCTCCTTCAGATGCATCTTCATCTCTCCAATCCTCCTCAAGTACCCTCCCATCAATCCATCCTCCTCACCGCCCTCATCCTCCATCATCGTTAAGACATTCTTCGCCTCCTCCCTCATCCTCTTTACATTCTTCTCCATCTCCCGGACGACATCCCAGTGTTGGTGACTCATCAAGCAGGAGACGTGACTCACATCGACCAGTCCTTCCATCAAAAGTTTCTTGATGAAGCGGAAAACGAACGACTTGTCTTCCAGGAGAGTGGCTAGGTCATGACCGAGGATGTAGGATGGTGAGACGATGAGCCCCGTCGGAAGATACAAATTCATGGTAGGAGAAAAGAGAGCTGCAATGACAAAAAACAAACAAACAAACAAACAAACCAAAAATTACACTACTGTTACTCATACATTTATTACGTCAACAAACATTTCAGCTCAACATATGCATGATATTGGGGCAAGTCTAAAATATTTCCCAGGAGACGTTACCAAGTATTATGGAATTGTGTTGTGGAATTGTCAACATAAATCAATTTTTAGGAGGGCTATAAGTTTGATACAGTCATCAGATATACTAAAATCTAAATGAAGTCGGTAGCGTATGAGACAAAATAGCTTAGACTTGCTCATGGGATTATAGCAATGCCCCGAGTGAGAAATTATACGTTATGGACATATTCAAGGGTAGGGACTACAATAAGAGTGTTATTGTTTCGGGTTAAAGTTAAGATTAGGGTTAGGGTTAGGGTTAGGATTGGAGTTAGGATCATGGTTAAGGATTAGGATTAGGATGAGAAATAGAACTAGAGTGTGGATTTATATATACCTTTACCAATATACAGTCTTTTTTTCACATTTATCTTCATCCTTTCGAGACATTTCATTAACAATATAAGCGATTTGATCCCCTTTCTATTTTTGAATAAAATAGAGATGTTTGATAATTTCTTGAAAAGCATCTTTCCTTTGTACGTTTCAGTTCATTGAAGAATATTTACCTGCTAAAGGGGCATGTCTTGGAAGCTTGAAATGTAGGTGGACCGGCTTTGCCAATGGCAGCTTTCCCGTCATGGCTATTTTCAACCGGCTTATCGGTACGACGTCGGCATTGGAGACGACGACGCTCGTCGTCGAATTCGCGAGCAAGCACATGATCATCATCCCATCCATCATCACCGGCATATCATCTCCACGTCCATCCTCCACGTCGTATGTAACCCCTTTCCCCTCATCGTCAGTGTCATCGTCATCGGTTGCGTGTTTAGGCACGATGGGCGGGGAGTCCGACTGTACAGGCGCGAGGACGGCATCGAACCCCGGGCACAAGTACGGTTCCTTCAGACACGCCTGAGCACATTGGGCAAAAGACCTGACCGGGAAGGCGCGGGCGACCGTCGACCGGTTGAGGCGGTGATCGAGATAAACATTGAAGCCTTTCATGGACTCTTCTGTAAATGGGCGAAATGAAATGTTCAGAATACGTCAAAAATACATACTAAACTCTCAAATAACATCTCCATCATTTCCACAGGAATGCACAAAAGTTGACTGTGTCGTTAAACAGCTTTCTTTTAAAGCATAACATGAATGCCAAAATGAAATAATATTTATCATAAAATAAATTTGCTCACAACATTGTCTGAGAGACAGACACAGAGACGCAGACATCGAAACAGTTGGACAGAGAAATGGAAAGATAGAGAGATAGAGGGATAGAGAGAAAGATAGAGAGAGAGAGGGGGGGGGGGAGAAAGAGATAGAGAGGGAGGGAGAGGGAGAGGGAGAGGGAGGGAGATGGAGAGGGTGGGGAAAGAGAGGGATGGGGGGAAACAGTAAATATAGAAAAAAGAGAATTTACTCACCACAGAATGGTCCTTCATCTGTGCCCAGCAGACAATCTGTCCTCCCATCACACCTGTACTCTTCTGGAATACACCAACCATCACCGCATGGGAACTCCCCAATCGCACACATCTTACTCTCTAAAACGAAACAAAATTTAAAAAAAGATATTGATAGAATTAATATTATGCATCCAAATATTATTTAAATTAATTTGATATTATGTCATAGAAAACAACGCTCCATGATCCATACTGAAAGCCTTTTGTATTCGTGTAGCATCGGGAAACGTCATTCGTAGAGACGAACATAGAGAGGGTAAAACTATTATTACCGGGGACGGGGCTGGTACCTCCTTGAAAGAACGTCTCTAAACATGTAAAGAAAAGTATTGTACCAACTTGCATAATATTACAAAGCAATATCATTCACTGTATAAAAACAGAAGGGGTTAAAGGCTGGAATTAAGAGACAATTAGCCCAGCGAAGTACAATTTATCGAAAGATCAGTAATGAGTTTTCCTTGTATATTATTGTAGTTGGATTATTACTTTTCTATTTCTCCTATGAATTTTCTAGATACTTGATTTTGTCTTATACTTAGGCTTACTTCGTTTTGGTTCTTTGCCGTTGAAAATTGGTCGGATCCAGTCCTGGAGCCTGAAGAGATGGGCGAAGAGACCGGGAGAACCTCCGAAGAGACATCCACGAGGGAGGGTGGTTACCCCTAAAACGTACCACTGCCCCTTCAATTCGGCTACCAGAGGACTGCCCCAATCTCCCTATCAAGAGGGGTCAAAACCAAAAACATCACGCATTGATAACATCATAAAGAGGTGTACACAGAGCAACTGGGACAGGGGAGGGATAGAATAAGAGGGAGAAGTAGAGAGAAGAGGCAGAGAGATAGTGGGAGGGAGAAAGGAGGAGAGGGGAGGAAAAGAGGGAGAACGAAAGAGAAAGAAAAAGGAAAAAAGAAAGAAACATAGAGGGAAAGAGATAGAGAGAGAAGAAGAAGAAGAAGAAGAAGAAAAAAAGAAGAAGAGCAAACGAAGAGTTTGGGAAGGGGCTGGGTGCAGTAAGCACAACAACAATCTAGGAATGCGACTTCTCTTTAACAACTTATTATATTTTCATTAAAAAAAAATATTTGTTACGGTTGCAGCGTGTATAAAACTGAATCTTACGAGTCGGAGAGTATAACTTCATTTAGAATCGCCTGATAATGAAAAAATTTGTTATTTCTGCAGAGGTTCGAATATTTGATTTCTTTTAAACAGCTTCAATCCGATCAGAAATAAAAAAAAGTAAACTTTGTAAATAAAACCAAGTAAAGGGCCCACCTGAACTCTTTTTCTTGCACATTGACATTTCTTAATCAGCAGATATGTGACAAATGGGGGGGGGGGGGGGGGAGGACACAAGAATAAGTCTCACCTTGCAATTCTTCTTCATCATCGTCATCATCGTCTTCTCTTTCCAAGCCATCATGTCTTCTGTCATCTTGTCCTCCGTCATCTCCTCCATCCCGCCTTCCATCCCTTCATCCATCCTTATTCCCTCGACATCATCGATCTCGCCTTCCATTCCCTCCTTCATCCACGCATCCTCCATCTCATCATCGTCACCGTCATCGTCCATTTTTCCAGATTGTATCACTCCATCCATCTTACCGATCGACCACGCCCCACTCTGCCGTCTCCGATAGGCATCGACACTGCCGTCGAAACCATCAATGTGCTCCATGAGGAGCGACATCGTCTGCATTAAGTCGACGTCGCGGGATAAACCGTTGCCGTCATCATCACGATCGTTCCCGGTACCTCGTGCCTATGATTATAACATATCAATATACATATAAATAATTCAGAACTGAAAAACAGGAATAACAATTCGTAAAGTACTACTGTCGAAAACAAGATCTGTTTACAACAAAACACACTCATAATACCATCTTTTTTTAAAGGTGATTTTGTGTTTATTTTTCTTGGTTGTATTGGTGTTTATAACAAGTTGGAATATTTTAGCGCCATAGCCCTCTAGAAATGTAAACAATGCCGTTATCTGATTTGCTGTTGTCACAGCTGTAAGATATACATTTTGATGAAGATGAGCTGATGATTATTAAACATGATAACAAAGATGATTACTGTTGCTTGTAAGTTTCCTTTAACATTTGTCATGTGTGTATAAATGTGGTGTATTTCATAATCTGAATTCTGGTAATGATAAAAATTAAATTAAAAAAACAACAACAAACAAACAAACAAAACATAATGCATGCTTTCATTAAAATTATTTTCTTACCATCTCTTTCATCTTCCTTTTCCATTTCAATAATGCCACGATGCCCCCATCTTCCATCATCTCTATACCCCCAACACCCAGCTTATGAGGGGTAGCCCCAGCACAGATGACCCCCTTGGGGAGTGCTCCCATCATTGTTTGGTTACAGGCAGTATGGTTGATCAGAGGGGTTACACCGCCCCGCAAAACACCTGGGCGTGGCCCCGGTCCAGAAGCTGTGAGAAATGAGAGGAAAGAAATTAATAATTGTTCACAATTTTAAAGAACGTATCCATATTGCACGATTTACATTTGTACCAAGATATCCGTAATATTCGTTGTTCTCTTGTCATTCCATTGATATACCATGTACTACTTATTACTTGGATTCAAGAGATGGGAATTATAAAATAATCATCTGAAGAAAAAAAATCATAAATTGAACACAGTTAAAAAAAATAATTTAAAAATAAAAGAGAGAGAGAGAGAGAGAGAGAGAGAGAGAAAGAACTCAGATGAAAGCTGTATAGTAATCTTCATTAAAAAAATGGATATTATTCCCCCTCCAAAAAGATTGTCGTTTTATGCAATTATACAAAAATCATTAAAAAGTATCTAAAGCCGTTTGATATCATTTTACACACTAATAACAATAGTAAACAATGAGAAAAGGAAAATAGAAGGAAACACTTGACCAGATGGATAAATGAAACTTACTCATAGCCTCCATACACGTCATGATGCCACAGTCATTACGGCAGCATTTCTCTCCCTCCGAGCACTCGTTGTCCATCTCGCACATCTCGACGTCGCATTCGTCCAGGATGTCACCGGTGGGTTTGGGGCACATCCCTGGTCGTTCTTTGTGATAGATGAGAAACATGACAATTGATATAAATTTGATGTTATTTGGTAAGGGATATGGAGGCACATTAATTCGAATCGTTCAAACTTTTATATTCTTGCCTCTTCTCTATTACTGTAAAGGCCTATCCACAGGTAGAATAGGGTACATGAAATATGTCACAGAATATGTAACCAAAAAAAAAAAAATCTTCATTATCCTTTTCTTGCATAATGAAGTTCGGAGCAGCGTTGTTTTAATGCAATAATCATGATCATATAGATATTAAGCAATAATATCTTAGCTTAAACACATATTTCGCCTGCAAAAATAACAGTATAATTATGTTCTCAATATTTCACGATGATTTGTTAATCTTGGAAAGGATGATAAACCTTTAAATTTCATAGCAAAGAACTTTTTCTCATTTTCTCAATTCAGTAATACATTTTGAAAAAAGAATATTTGCCTTATATCATCCAACACCTAAAAAAAAAAAAAAAATCGAGAAAGTAAATTGTAAAAAAGCATACCTGTAGAAGGCGGTAAATCACCCCATCCTGCTATTCCAGCTCTGGTCCCTGGCCGGAAGTCCCGATGCATCTTGGGATGCGGAAGACAGATGACATTGACGTAATCGTTGAGCTCGAAAGGGAGCTCGACCTTGACGAGCGCGATGTCAGACTCCATTCGACGAGCGTCGTATCTTGGATGCACGTAGATGTCCGTCGTCATTCTCCTCTGTGTGTGTTGACTACCGTCGACATCATCGTCCGAATGGAGGAGTGAGAGAGTGCCGGCGACCATCATGTACCGTTCCTTCAAGTAAGGACTGATATCGACAAGGAAGCAATAAGAATTAATCATGACAATCCCCTCTTTTAATTTCTATAAAAATGGATCCCTATTAGTACCCCTGGCATAAATATCATGAAGAGGTAAAGATGAAAGCAATTAAGCAATTGACACAAAGGAGACAATAGCAACTTATTAGTAAGCATTGTGTTTCCACAGGGATGCATACTGTCACCTCTGCTTTTTCATGCTATTCATCTATGATTTTCAGACGGATCCCTCAAATACTGGAATTCTTAAAAACTCTGAAGACGAATTAATTTTCGCTGTCATAATTAACACTTGTCAGAGACTAGAAAAAAGGCTATATTTTCTGACAATGATGCGATTGTAATTACATGTCCATCAAACAGAAATCAAAGGAAATGCACTCTCAATAACTTTAGATCGTTACAAAGTATAAGTACCTCTAGGTACACGTGTATTGATTAACACCAAACCTATCCGGAAGCACTGTGTTAGTAAAGCACGAAGGCATACAAATAAGGAGGTAATGGATTGATTTTCACCCAGTCCGATAAGTAGATGTTGAAATATGAAAAAAATAAATTGTTTCGAACTTAATGAGAGAAGCCAACTATTAAATGCAATTGTTAATCTTGTATCTTAATAATTGTTTGTTTTTAATTGCTACACCAGGATTATAAGACTTATTAATATCTATAGTCACACGCTTATAACTTTGACTTATGTTCTTTTATATAAACGTCTACTGTTAAAGGAGTACTTAGATCCTAACAGTAAAATTAAAAAAAATATTTCATATCAGCATGTGTATTAAATTTGAAAATTACAACAAATGTTATACTTTCTTAAATAATTATTGTTTTGGTTTTATATAAACATAAAATAAAGGAAATGCAATTTTTTGAATGTACATAAATGTTATGTATATTTCTGTATTAAGCGTGACGTTTTAACTATTATTTTGTAAAGATCTCATCGTCTGCTGAGAAGAGAGCCAGACGATCCTTAACTCTGTGTTAAAGTACATGAGTTAATGTCCTTCTGGCCCTCAACAGACGCTGCACGTAAACTACATGACTTTACGAAAGACAGCTAAAAATAAATTCAATTGAATCTCAAATAATAAAATACAAAAATTATAAAAGAGAATACAGGTTTAGAAGGTATAAATAACACGATAAAAACTACTTTCGAAAAATAAACTCAAGACAATTTCACTAGCCCTGTCTATCACCTTTAGAAATGTGCGAACATTATAATGGTGTTTTACGTAATCCGAACCTGATTTCTGTGGGCAGTACAACAGGCCTTTGAAATTGCCCTTGAGTTTATTCTTCGAAAGTAGTTTTTATCATGTTAAATAATGCTGATTTTCTTGAGAATAAACTTACACACAGCTTGCGGACGTCAATATCCATTGCTCGTGAATGAGTACTGCGCTGCATAACTTCATCTCGCCATGATAAAGGGCGACCTGCCATGGATATTCGCCGGCTACGATCTCTCGCTCCGTATCATCGTCCGCTGGCGTTGTCGTATCCCTCCTCATCGTGGCACCGCGAAGACGACCGCATGTGGATTGATCTACAGGAATAAATAATTTGTCCAATTATCATCATTTTTAGAAAAATCTTTGATTACTTATTAACAAGTGAAAATAATGGGATCAGTCCCTGGCCTATGTCTTTTATAATTCGTGTACCTTCAATAAATGAGACAAAAAACTATTTTGATCAACAAATGGAAAACCTATCTTGCCCACTTGATAACAACTTTTATGTAACTAATTTATAAAACAATAGGATGAGATAAAGAAATGTGCAAAATATCAGTATTTTCTTGATAGATGCCCCGAATGGCTATGAACCACAATATAGAAATGGCGGGATATAGTTTCAGACAGAGAAAAGGCCTGATTAGTTAGGTTGCGAACCGTAGTCCCGTAAGAACAGTCGCACGATTTATCACCGATTCGTAGTCGATTTAGCCTTTTCTCCGATTGGAAGGATTAAAATACTAAGCATATCCGGTATAACAATATATATTTCCGTTTGGAACCTCAATTAAGAATAGTTTATGTTAAAAAACATCATACCTAACATCAAAGAACTTCAGCTATGATAGCGTAGTATGAGTTTGATAAGAATTATTATTAATATGGCAAAAGAAATTATGAATCTGGTAATGCCTCTGCTGATGATGATGCTCATTAAGGGGATGACGATGTTGTTGATGGTGACGACGATAATGATTGCGACGGTGGTAGTAATGATAAAGATGACTGTGATGATGATGATGATGATAATAATAATAATATTATATAGAAGAACATGGCGATGATGACGTTGATAATGATAATGATGAGGAAGATGATGACTATGACGGTGGTGATGATGATGGTCATGGTGACAATGGAAATAACAACTGCACCCATGCTTTAATGAACGGTGCGATAACGACAATACACTTACTCTGAAACATGAGCATGAAGGGGTCATCGAACATGCCATCGAACTTCGAGAAGATGTCCATGGCATCAACGGCAGAGAAAGCGACCACCAACACCAACACGTAGACGATCATGTTTGCTCGAACACTACGGGCCATGCTCACAACATCAATCTAGAAGGCTTAGAATCCTGACTGCTGTGGAAGATACATGAAGAGGGAGAGATATGAAGAGGGAGAGATTCGGAGAGACAGAGAGGAAGAATGAGAGACGGAGACAGAAGATGTGAGAGAGAGAGCGAGAGGAAAAGAGAGTGAGAGAGGGAGGGAGAGAGAGAGATAAAGAGAGAGGGAGAGGGGAGAAAGAGAGAGAGAGAGAGAGAGGGAGAGAGGTGTGACGTTTGTCGTCTACTCCAGGCCCAATTAATTCACAATTCACAGTAATTAACAAACAGGCACAATTCAGCGAACGACGAAATCATCTTCCTATAAATTATTTTAATAAAAATGTATTTCTATTATCAGAAAATAATCGGGGCAGTATATAGTAATGTCAGTCATAATAATGACAGTATTTTGAATACTTTTATTTCAAAGTAATGTACAAGTAATTTACCCAGATATGGATTAAAGAGTATAATTCCTATTATGATATACACATTTGTACTAAAAGGTGAACGAAATGAAAAGGTGGTGGTATTGGTTTTTAAGTAAGAAATGATGTGCAATTTGATCATAAATATGATTTCGATATCAATACTCCATACATTGATTTTTTTTTTCATCGAAATTGTTACTGCTCACAAAAGTGCAATTCTTGGAGTTATATAATATAGACCATCCTGACCAGCCTATACAGAGTTTTCTTGAAACCGTTGAAACTACTATACTACTGTAAACACGGAAAATAAAATAATCTACATGGTTGGGGATTATAATATAAATCTATTCAAAGTAAACTTTTAACTTCATGTAAATGATTTTCTTGAAATGTTAATGGCAACTGGTATGAATCCTCTGATTCATAGTCCAACGCGTGTTGCTAATGACTCAACTACTCTTATTGACAACATATTCACAAATAACCTTGAAACTTGTTCATCTGGTACAATTTTAACTGACATAAGTGATCATTTCCAAATATTCTGCATTCACTGTTAAAGTACTCAAACTGTAAAAGAACGGTAATAGATTGAAAAGACAATCTAGTGAAAAAATATCAATACTTTTTGGTAACACGCATTGGATTTTGAATGAAAACGATCCTAATTTAATTTATGATTGTTTTCTTAAACGATGCCAGCACGTATATGAAATATGTTTTCCAGTGAAATTTCAACCAAAGAAGGTAAAAAGAATGAAGAAACCATCGTTTAAAGATGAATTACGACGACTGAACAAAAAGAAAAGCTTATATTACAAAAAAAAATAACATCAACAAAAAAATGATTAATCCCACTGCGTATAGACTCGCTGCATTCAAGAATTGCAGAAATAAACTAACAAATAGAATTAAATATGTAAAACATAAGTATTTTAAACAAAGTTTTGCAAATGCTGAAGGTGATACTAAACAAACATGGAAAATTATAAATGGTCTTTTAGGCACAAAGTCTAAGAAAAATGACATTCCAAATACTATACAATCTAATAATGAAACCATTGATAATGATGCATATAATTATCTGTGAATGTGAGTACTTTATTAATATAGGTCCAAAATTGATATCAACTCTTGAAATGCCTGTTGGTGATTGTATCTGGGTCCACTCGCTATTTATAAGGACCGCTGTTCATAGGAAACCGCTATCCATTTAACACGCGTTATGAATAGCGGTCCTTATGAATAGTTATGAATAGTGGTCCTTATGAATGGAGGTCCTTATGAATAGCGAGGTAATTTGTCTATGGTTTGCTCGCTATTTAGAAGGACCGCTATTCATACAAAACCTCTATTCATTTAGTCACGCGTTATGGCTAGCGACCCTTATGAATAAGTGGTCCGTATGAATAGCGGTCCTTATGACTAGCGAGGTTACCACATTCTATCTATAGAAAAACGAATCTACTGCTTTCTTTACTCCAATTACTCCAGGATAAATAATGAACATTGTGTGTGTGTGTGGGGGGGGGGGGGGGGTGAGGGTGTGTTTGTGTGTGTAATTGTTTTTTTTTACAGACGTGTGTCAATCAGATATGATTATTTACGTCTGGGGACCGACCTTTAACGTCACCATCTGAAAGACGTGACTCAGTCTCGAACCTGGGTCCACTGGTTTATCATTTATCTACAATCATTGTCATGATTGTAGATGAATTAAAGAGTAATAAATGTAGTGGTTTCGACAGTGTAGATATCAAGCTAATTAAAAGAGTTATTCATATAATATGTTATCCATTATGTGCAATATTCAATTCTTTATTAGTAACTGGGGTCGTACCAGATCAACTCAAGAGTGCTCAGATTATTCCCATTTTTAAAGGTATATATGGTATTTACAAACAAAAAGATCAAATTTAATGAGATAAAAGTTCAGGTAAATAATCACAACTTCCAACGTGTATTAGTAAATAAATTCCTTGAAATAAAAATTGATTCAAAACTTTCATGGAATGAACATACTGCTACTGTCTGCAATAAGATTTAAAAAAATATTGGTATTCTAAACAAACTTGGATTTCTCCCCAAATGTGTTTAAGAACTTTGTATAATACTTTGATTCTACCTAATTTATGTTACTGAAGTTGAAGTTTGGGCAATGAAAAGTCAAACCAATCTAAACATAATACTGAGAATGCAAAAGAAAGCAATCCGATTAATATCAAATTCCCATTATATGGTAGGACTTAGGACTTTAGGACTTTATTCCTTTTTAGCTCTTCCCTTCGCTCTCATTATTACAGAGCTCACACGAAAACCTTTATTTAAAAAAACTGAATTTTTTAATGTATTTGATATCTGTAAGTATCATATTGCAGTCTTTATGTACTTGTGTCATAATGAATTATTACCATGTGAACTTCTGAAGTATTTTACATTGAATTCGAGTTTCCATGAAAACGAAACTAGAAATGCATCTAATTACCACCTACCACAAATTAAAACAAAACTATAATGAAAATATCAATTTCCTTTGATGATCCAAAAATTTGGAATTCCATTCCCATTATTATCAGAAATTGTCGAAGTCTTCAAACTTTTAAGAAAACGTATAAAATATATTTCATCTTATTTTACAACGTGCAAAAACTCACCATGCTCTCCATTTTTTCTCCAAATGTTTTGTTTAAATTTCATGCCCCCAACAGTACAAGAGTTAATTTCTATATTCGTTAATATATATCAGGGATGGGCTCTCGTATAAGGACTTTATTCCTTTTTAGCTCTTCCCTTCGCTCTCATTATGTTTTGTTTGTATGTACATGTATGTACTTTTGTATGTCTATTATTGTATTTAACACGATAAAAACTATTTTCGAAAAATCAACTCAAGGCAATTTCAGTAGCCCTGTCTGTCACCTTTAGAAATGTGCAAACATTACAATGTCATATTACGTAATCTGAACCTGATTTCTATGGGCATTACAGTAGGCCTTTGAAATTGCCCTTGAGTTTATTTTTCGAAAGTAGTTTTTATCGTGTTATTTGTAAATGTACATGTAATTGTTGTAAATGTTACGTATTTTTTTAATGATGGGTGTAAATAAATGAACTTTGAACTTTGAACTATGAACTTTGAACAGAAGGATGAAGAGAGAATTTTGTTTTTGTTACTTACGAGCAATTCTAGGCTAAATCATCAAGAGGGCATGGGTATCTAATGGAGTATGGACCCAAACTCCAAATAGCGACAGCAAAATAATGTTGGTCCAAGTCCCTGTTCCCGGAGCTCATCGGATCCTGAACTATTTGGAAGAATAACGTCTGCTCTTCTGGTGAATTTTCTTCTCCTCAAACGTCCACTCTCCTGCCAAAATCAAGACTGAGACTGGGTCTTAATTCGGTCCAGGACCTTTAATAGTCCCCGTAAATCAGCAGGTGCGGATAAGCGAGCTATTGAAGGAGTTCACCCCCGACCTTCCCGGGTTTCAATCAAGTCGTGCGCCTATTCTTCTCCCGATTTTCTCACGGTTCTCCTCGGAGTTTTTACATCTCGTTATGAAATCTATTCATGCTATTTCTTTAACGAACCAATAGTTATTTAATCCTCTATTTTTCTCGAAGACGGTACCATGGTACGGCAAGGCACCTTAATGCATTTCGTTTATATATTTCAAACAAGAAGCACAATGTTACACAATTATTTTATTTCGTAATTATTTTCTTATTATGCTTTCTACCACAAATTTTTAATGACATTGCTTCAAAACTACCTGAAGCAATTGGAATGTGATTATCCAAAGTCTGTAAAAGCAAGCCAACAATTAGCCATTTTCGCAATGCATTTAAATTTAATGCTTTTAAGCATTAACATGATTAAATTAAAATGATTAAAGAAATGATACATTCATCCGTTACAAGTTATTGTATTTCAGTAGTCAGAATGCAGATTGCATGCATTAATTTTTGCGAGGTCGGGCAAGTCAAAATGTTTGTCCAACCTATCAACGCCTAATTATTGCAAGTTGCAATCGGCATTTGTAATACAACAGCCAGGGGCGGATCCAGGATTTCGTATAAGGGGGGGGGGGGCACACAAATGCAGGATTGTCAACTTTGGGAAACTGCTTGGAGGGAGACTCATATTTTTTTGGTCTCTCGCCAGCCCCCAAAAGTCGCTCAGTGGGGGGGGGGGGGGGGGGGGTGGCGAGCAAAAAAAAAAAAAATTTCGCCAGCCCTCCAAAAGTCGCTCAGTGGGGGGGGGGGGGGGGTGTTATGGGGTCCAGTTCCCCTCCATAATTCTCTGACAAGCAAAAAAAAAAAAAAAAAAAAGTTTTTCTGCTCGAAAAGGGGGGGGGGGGGCACAATCGCAAATAGGGGGGGGGGCACATTGCATTGTTTTCCCTCAAAAGGGGGGGGGGCACGGGCCGGGATTGCCCCCCCCTGGATCCGCCACTGCAACAGCTATACTTTTAAGGGGGACAGTAATAATTTGTCACCAGGCAAACGTGTATGAATTTGAATACACTACCCTCTCTCCTTCTAACCATGGTTTACACTTAGCAATGAGTTACCATGCATAGAAATATTAAAATAAACATGATATTGTAAATACTGAAATTATCAACACCTACTACAAATAACATTATTGAACAGGGGGATATCCAGGATTTTGGAATCTCACGTCCAAAATTCTTTGACAAGCAACAACAACAACAACAACAACAACAACAACAACAACAACAACAACAACAACAACAAAAGTCAATTCTAAATGGGGGGGGGGGGGCACAATGTGCACTTTTCTTTCAAGGGGGGGGGGGGGCACGGGCCGGAATTGCCCAAATTCCACCATTGATTATTGAAGCATGATAATGAGTATATTATCCCTGTATTCCTCTTGTTTCATAATCTAACATAAACTTCCGTTCATACTTTACAACAATAGCTGTTCATTTGCCTTTGAAATGCATAGCAGCACTCCATACTCGACCGGGGATTGGTTGAAAGTTTCAACGATTCACCGCGCATGCGTAATATACAGCATAGGAAGCCGGCGCGGCGAGTTGACTTCTGCTGGCTTTTCTGCCAATCCACGAATTACGTAAGCCAACAAAAACAAGACGATATGTCGTATCATACGTTACTGTACGTTACTGCCAATGAAAAAAAGAATTTGAATGAAATTTAGTGTCCCCCCAAAGAACAAACAACCAATTTTTTTCATCTTATCCCACTTTATTATATAATTTTCCTTTCTTTTGATAATGGCTTTAGTTTTTAATAAATGTTCTCTATTTCATCTTTAAAGTGTAAGTTTTTACGCGACAGAAATAAGTGTGCGGAGGGGAAAGGGGTCTTGTATTCCATCCATTACAACATGAAATAGCAATACATGTATGACCCAGGGTATGGCTGATTCCATATGCCGATTCATAACGTTGCAGATATTTTTGGGGTTTTGGCAAACCGGAGACTAGGAGGTAATGTTGTCTCGTCTTTCCTCTAGTAAACATTAAAAGTTAGAGGGAGAAGTGAAGAAGAAGAAGAAGAAGAAGAAGAAGAAAAGGAGGAAGAAGAAGAAGAAGAAAGGAAAAAAGAAGAAAAACAAAAAGACGAAGAAGAAAAAGAAAAAGAAGAAGAAGAAGAAGAAGAAGAAGAAGAAGAAGAAGAAAGGGAAAAAAGAAGAAAAACAAAAAGACGAAGAAGAAAAAGAAAAAGAAGAAGGAAAAGAAGAAGAAGAAGAGGAAGAAGAAGAAAGGGAAAAAGAAGAAAAAAAAAAGACGAAGAAGAAAAAGAAGAAGAAGAAGAAGAAGAAGAAGAAGAAGAAGAAGAAGAGGAAAAAGAAGAAGAAGAAGAAAAAAAAGGGAGGAGGACAAGGATGAGGAAGAGAGAGATTTATACACAAAAAGGGGTAGAGAAAAACTAGGATTTCAGGCTGGAAAGTGATGAAAAACTATACTATTAAAAAAAAAGAAATGTGTTTGCAAAAAGCAGGATCTATTCTATTCCCCTATCGATGTGGAAGAGATTGAGAAAGAGTTTATAGACTTGTTCTTTTCACAAAAGTTAAATCTTTCACAAAAGTTATATCAATAAATTTGTTCCTTTCATAAACACTGTGTCAGTCATTTTACATATGCTGATGCAACGTGTTACCGTCTTGAAATTTTTTAAATACCCACTTACAATAGACTCCAACAGAGACATTCAAATGGATTTATGATTACTGAAATAACTTAGAACTCCATGAACATTCGCTGACATCATGTACAATCCATCATGATATCAAATTCGTACATTGCCCCTACAAATAGGATTATAACTGCAACCAAAAGTTTAGACCCTTTTTCTAGTTGCCACAAATCACGAAATCCCAAACTGTCAATGAAAAATTATTGTTTAAGTACAAAGACTTCATAAATTAGACTCAAATGCGGCATTGTGACTGTACATGTTATATAGTGACCTCTCACAGTGAACTTGAAACATGGCACTACCTTTCAGACCAAATCATTCTCTACATTATAGACTTGTTCTTTTCACAAAAGTTATATCAATAAATATGTTCCTTTCATGAACATTGTGTCAGTCTTTTTACAGAGGCTGATACAACGTGTTACCGTCGTGAAATTTTTTTGAACACCCACTTACAATAATACTACACGCCAACAGAGAAATTCAAAATGTGACCAGGGGAGCGTTTCATGAAAGGAAGTTGTCGGATATTTCATCCGACAACTGTTAATAAGCTACTGAAATCCTTGCATCTGATTGGCTGAGAGCAAATTTGTCGGATAAAATATCTGACAAGTCCTTTCATGAAACGCCCCCCAGATTCTGTCTCAAGATAACCTTCAATGACGCCATTCTTAATACGTCATGATTGGTTCATTCATAGCGAGTCAAACTGTATGTTTTTTCTCCAAGTTCTGCGTATGTAACTCTATGGTTTCCCCTTTCTCCCGCCCACCTTTTCTACCTCAATTATTCCGGACAAAATAAACTAGTGTATCAATACACCGGGGTACCAACTGGTACGAATTTGCAGTACAATGTCCTACGTGGGAAAAAAAATTTGTGAACATCATTTCTTTTTAAAGGGTACAATCACCAGAAATAATTTTGCTCTGTATGGTAGAGGTTTCATGTCGTTATACTACATTCAAAATACGGGCTTCAAATATTAATTCTATAAAGAGATATTGCAATTTCAATTACACTCTCTATAAGCGTAAAAGCGACTCGTGAGTAGACTACTCGACGCACCCGTACGCGCCCGCCAAGATAAAGGCTCGCGCGGAACCAAACTCGGAGTTCGGTTCCGCGCGAGCATTTTCATGTTATCCTTTATTTCCTTCATACTCATTAACTGTTGACCTATAGAATACCAGACAAAGTTCTTTGAGGTTGATTTTATCACTTTTCAGGTGATTGGTACACTTTAATGCATTCAGGAATCGAACAAATTTTTGTATTTGAATAAAATACTTTTAATTCAGAATCCTTATATAATACAGATGCATGACCAAAAGAAAAAGAAAGAAAGAAAAAAATCTGAACGCACTGTCCATTTTATAGCTTTGAAGCTATGGATTCATAAGGAAAACAACATTTGAAATTCTTACAATGAAAATGATTATAAAAGATCAAAATCACTGTTTTTTCCATACAAATTGGTAATTTTAAAAAGTATTCTAACATATTGTCTTTATTTTCAGATACACGCCTTTATGCTAGAAATCTGTAGCAATAAGAGAAACATACCATTGCTGCCACTTAAAGAAACAGAAAATGAGAGAAATTAGATTAGTGAAAGTTTGAGCAAAATCTGACTTAAAAAAAAGAAGAAATTCGGGATTTTTAAAGTTGTGATCGATCAGACACCAATTGGCAATTATTGTGACGTGTCTTTTGAGGTCCTTCCCCATTTGCTCTTTACTGTAAATTTCATAAATTTCCATTTTCTTAGTTGCTGATGAAGGAATAGATTTGTTTCATACACGGGTTATGTAAAACCATATGTGCAATGATAATATGTCAGGGTTGCATGTATGATTAACTATTTTCTTTAGAGAAAATCATTAATTTATGATTTTTTTTAGTACAGTGCAAATGGGAGAGTTCCTTGCAAGATACATCTCAGAGTTGCAAATTTATGTTTATGATTGATTACAACTTTAAAATCAATAATTTTCTTGTTTTAATTGGATTTTGCTCAAACTTTTACTGATCTGTTCCTTTAGTTTTCCTGCTTCTAATGAAACAAACTTAATATCAAGATGAATATCCCCTTTAAAAAATTCTGTTTTGAATGAGATGAATCAGGTTTAGAAATTTTTAGTAGGAGTTCTTCATGCTACAGAAAAAAAAGAAAAAAGAAATTCGAACATAAAATGATGAACACACAGAAACAAAGGGAACAGCAAGGAAATATAAATGTTATGTTACAAATTTAGTATTTTATTGTACAATATTACAAACCACACTCTTGCATATGTTTTTAAAAGTACCTTATATACAAATGGCAAGTAAAATTTAAGACTGTACTAATTTCATTTAAAGCATACATTATTTCAAACAAGATTTTGACAACTGATGCTAAGTACATACATATAAAAAAACAAGTCACATACATTATACACCATGTATTATCTATATAATAAAACAAGTTTTATTTCATCTAATAGCTATCGATATGTTAGTAATTTTCCTATCTCATTTCAATACATAATTCAATCTCATGATAAATAAAAGAGGATTGAAATTGGAAATTTTCTAATATGAAAAATTCTGACACATATATATTAAAATATTCTATTAAAGACTGCACGTGTTTTCTGTGTGAGAACTTCAATGACAAGGATTAACATACAAATGAAAGGATAACCACAAAATCACTAAATGCCTCAGATTCTAGAAAACTGTGGAATGGTTTTCATTGAAAGACATCTCTGGAATTTAAGTATCCATAAAATACTCTGATTTAAAATATGCATTTCATCTATACTAAACTGTATCTAAATAAGATATACTGTCATCTTTGAATACATTACTGAAGAGGCTTCGCGGAATCAATTCTGGTCAATAATTAAAAAAATATGAACAATGATAACAATTATACATCTTTCTATATTTCTGGCTAAACTATTCTCAGTTACCATCAGATTTCTAAAATATTTACCTTATGAATACTAGTTTTTTTTTCTAAATATAGAATCTCAAGAAAGTTTACAACATACTATTAAATACTTTTTGAATGACACATTCTCAATGACAAATAGGGCACTTTTTCATAATACTTCAAATAACTGTACATTATAAATATTCTCTCTTGTTTTTCCCTTCATTTTGAGCATTTTGATAAGCTTCCAAATATACAGTTGCCATATCATGGAGAAAACTTTGGAAATGTGAGGGACATTACTTTTTTTCTTTGAATTTGTCTAGTCTCCGACTCTCTTGTCAGCCCATACAGTACTAGTAGGTTTGATCCTGTATCGTTTGTATAGTAGACATATGATCAGTATTATGTTCAGACCAATATATTAACAGCTCTAGGAGATTTATTGCTTTACACTTTAAAACACACAGGTCTTGAGAGAGGGGCGGCGGGCAGAGATTGGGAGTGTGAGAGACTGAGAGAAGAGAAAATGAAAGAGAGGGAGAGAGAGAGAGAGAGAGAGAGAGAGAGAGAGAGTATAGCCTACAGAACAGAGAGGGGAAGGAATAAAGAGAGTGAAATAGATAGACAGAGAAGGGTAGAAAGGGAAAGATATAGATATAGTGAGAGAAAAGAGATCAGATGAGAACAGGAGAGAGAGAGAGAGAGAGAAAGATGGAAAAGGGAGGAAAAGAAAAGAGACATTAAAATGAGAGGAAGGAGGAAAGAGAGAGAAAAAGAAAGAAAGAGATTGAGAGAGATTGAGAGAGAGATCAAAAACACAATAAGGATAGATCATGGATGTACAATATCAATGGATAGATCTACAGGCACATTGAGATAGGTACACCAGCATGTATATCATCTTGTTTGGAGCCAAAAAGGATGTTAACTCATATAACACAGAGTCAATGCCCTTCTGGCTCTCAAAAGAGGATATATCCTTCTCATTGCATGAGGTATGTTGTCATATCAGCCACATAAAACAGATCAACCTACAGTGTAATACATGTATACTGAATATCATTCAGCCACATTTTTTTCAGCCTCAAATGGAAGAAAATAACTACATACATGTGTATGTATAAAAATACAGCCTTTATTTGATTTACACAGTGAAAGTAAAATATTTCCTAAAAGCCTCACATACATGTAGCACTTTATTCAGCACAGCATCAAGAATAAAGAGCAGGTTGAGTTCTGGGAAAGGTGAAAAATAATTTGGGAGCTTTCTCATTCCTCTTTTGTTAGATTCGAAGAACATCATAGAGGAAATGTCCCCTGAAAAGGATTGCTCGTTAAATGCCCACATATTCGAAATATGATGAGAAATAGCTGAAATGTTCGGGCTTAACATTCATGCCTTATTTGTGAGCAGTCCCATATACACATATTTGTGTGCAGTGCATATGCTTCCCATGGAGAATGGGTCAATTTCTTATCATTTTGATGATTCCAAACCTCACAGTGTACCCAAGTCTTTTGTAGAAATGACCAACCATTCTCAATTGCTTTAAGACAGTTTCTTTCACAATGTAATCGCATGACCAGAACTCAACTTTATCTTTAGCTCCAACTCTACCATAGTACAAAAATTGTATATTCTTCATGATCATGAATTGTATAATACTTAATGACAGACACTGCAAACTGAATGAAACCAACAAAAATTGACACAAAAGCAAAGTATGTTTTTGTTAATAGAAGAGCAAACATAATGGCTTTAGGAAAACACAACCAGCAGTACGTCTGCAGCTCGTAAGTTTGGGAACCAATTAAATTTGGGCGAGTAACATACGGTAAATACTGAATGTAAAATGAAAAGGGAATGGATGAAAAGAAACCGAATATCATAATATCATATCATAATGTGATGTGCACGATACAGAAACAGATTATTTATTATCATTATTATCATTATTCTGTCAATCATTACATTATCCACATACAAAATCTGAATCTCTTTCAAGGCACAGGAAAATTTCTTGAATAGAATAAAAGAATCTTTTCCTGAAAAGGGTATCAAATTTGTTTGTTTGATGAATCATGACAAATTTCGCATCAATTTTAACCATGGTACATGTACCCGGTCGGAGAAAATTCCTTGAATTCTCCGTTAAAGCCGGGGTGATAATATGACTGCAAGGCCCTCGAGGTGAACAGTATTAATATGATGAGTATGAATAGATGAGGCTACTCTGGATAAATGTGACCATATTATTATCATTATTGTTATCATACATCATCCTAAGATCAAGAATGATATATTACATGGATGTCGTAATACATGTACATGTACATGTACATATGATGAAACCATCGACCCTCAAATCAGTTGCAATCACGGGTTCTTTATTAACTGAAGCTTTTCCATTGAACCAGGTGATTTGACGCAAATGTCATGAAGTGTTGAAAAACAGAAGCTTTTCCATCAAACAAGGCAACTTGACGCAAACGTCATGAAGCGTTGAAAACAGTTGCATCGCACTTTGCTCCTCATATTCACACCTGTTCTATGGCCCAAAATTTTTTCCAAACTCCAAAATCATTTTGTGCTCCATTTATGTAATCTTGTTATTCGTGTAAACACCACATCTGCACAACTGACGACAATGTTTTCCTTTGCTTGCATATTCACATTTAAAGTGTGTTTCAATATTTCTTTAAAAATCATCATCACTCTCTCTGAGTCAGCAAATCTTGTTCTTTGGTAGTCATTTTGCAATTTCTTTTTTCAAATTATTGCTGCTTTCCGATTGGTTGGAATGGGCTATAATGTTGTCCTTTGATTGGATATGACTACCGAGGGAGGACTGTCCAAGGGTCGGAGGTCTGATTCGTTTTCTTCCTGGTCAAGCAAGACCGCAATGGCTGCCAGACTGTCTTTCTTTAACCTTGACGGTGCTTGAAGGTTGCTTCTGTTTACCTGTAGACAGAGGGGAAGATGAGTAAAGAAATATTAGTCCTTAGGACAGGACTAAATGCTGTAGGACTATACATATAATCATTTACTTCCTTCCTGAGCAATCCATGAAAAATAATCATGAAATATCTAAACTTAACATTTTAAGGGGGAAGTCCATCCTAACATCACATCAATATGAGCAGATGCACAAAAATCAGAGAAATAGCACAGAGAGAACTGCCATTAGTGATAAAGTTTTGAAGATCCCGAACACAAATTGGCAACTCCATGATACCCTTTGCATCATTTGAACAACTTAAGATCTTAAAAAGATTTGATCGTTTTAATCATGCTAATCTACATGTTGACCCCTACTCTCCACAGGTTTTTAAAAAATTAAATTTGGTTTTCTCTTCACAACAACATATCTCTGAGATATTTATACATGCACATAAATGTCAAAACAACGACATACATGTACATGTACATGTACAAATGAAAAAAGTTCTTCTCAAAGCTAGCATAATGATATAAGTTAGGATCACAAAATAGAAAATACCTGTTGTTGAGACTGAAACAAACAAATGTCCGGCATTTAAGTTTAACAGATCGTAAGAATCACGTCAATTTTATGCTGCACACTCTTTGCTACTAAATACACTGAACAACAAGAAGACTGAACTGACTATGAAAATGACAACACCAGAGATATACATGTATCACGGGAACACTGTGCATCATTGTATTTTGTAAATAAAATTATATCAATATGGAACTGAAGAATATCAGTAAACTCTTACCCTTGAATAAAGTGCTTCTAAACCTGCAGGTGAAGTGTCCAGCAGATCATTATGTGTATTTAATCTGCCGTTTCTTGGGTCTGTGGAAATAAAA
The DNA here is from genome assembly GCA_025618425.1 of Heliocidaris tuberculata. Lineage (NCBI taxonomy): Eukaryota > Metazoa > Echinodermata > Echinoidea > Camarodonta > Echinometridae > Heliocidaris > Heliocidaris tuberculata. Next base: position 6,641,917 of record CM046848.1, read on the forward strand.
ATAAAGTCATTATAGATACAGATACTGTATGTGGATAAACATACTTGTACCATTCATTTTTATCTCACCAAAACTAATTTTACTTTCTCTGTTTATTCATTAAATACCCTTTTCTGTTTTTCCAAAGTAAATTTGTGTTTTCGGACATTTATTCTGTGACCTGTATGTGAAACATGTATATGTGTAGATACAGATACTGTATGTCGATTACTAACATACCATTTATTTTATCTCACTAAAACTAATTGTACTTTCTCTGTTTACCCATTAAATTCCCTGTTCTCTGTTTTTCCAAAGTAAATTTGTGTTTTTAATGGTTATGAAAGTTAGGCCCTGTCTTATACAAAGTTGTGACTGATTTGGATTGATTGCAAGACCTCCAATCAACGGAAAAGTTACAAACTCTGGGTCGTGTTTCATAAAACTTGTTATCAATAACAACTGCCACATTTCTACTACAAATTTGCTCTAAACAGACAAGTAACTTTTCACCATTCTTCTCCAGTTTCAAAGAGAACTTAAAATTGATGAACAAATTTTGAAGGCTACTGTAAGTTTTCTCTTTTCCAATCATGTTTTACATTTCTTATATGTTTCTTCCATGAAAAAACAACAAATGTTCAAACATGACTGCCATATCCCTCATACATAAATGACGTAATACAAACAAGTTTCTATGTTTGTCTGTCTGTCAGTCTGTCTGTCTGTCTGGATCTCTCTCTCTCTCTCTCTCTCGCTCTCACTCAATCTTTCTCCTTCAAACTTGCACTAGTTTTGCAGTGTCAATAACCCAACTTTATTTTCTATTGAACAGGAGAAAGGATGAAAATGCTTACTTTACAGATGGAGCAAGAATTGTTGAACAAACATAAATACATATCCTCATATTGACATTGCATACAATACATGTAATACAACAAAAACACCAGGGTACATGAAGTCCCAGTTACAAAACAGCACAACTCTGCCTTAAAGAAAAATATGCTTGCTTAACCAAGGAGTTATCTTGGATTAACCATGAAAAATAGCAAAGAGAGAGAGGTAACAATGTTATCAAATTGTAAATCTATTAGGCAAAAAGAAGTATGCAAACTTTTCAGCTCAAAAAGAAATGAGAACCTTTATACGTTCACAATAATCAATAAACTAAAATCGTTCAATATAGCCTGTTAGTTGCTGTCTAAAGACACAAATATCGACATTAATCTCGCTGTAATTCATGACCTAACAGATATTGGAATAATGCATATTGAGCATTTACTGTATGAACCCCTTAACTGTCATTTTAAATAATCATTTAATATCTGATTTGTCACAGAAAAAAATTGGATTTGTTGTGAGCTGTACTATATTTCTTCTCATTTGATTGAATTCTATGACATCTACAGAAGTGGTTTGATCGTAATCCTGGTAACAATAGTCCTCTTTATTATCGTTTAATACAAAAGCTTATTATGCAGGGTCATACAACACTGTGAAACAGGGTGAAGAGAAACGAATATTGGAAAAGTTTGTTGATATGAAGTCCTTTACCTAGGTATGGTGCAGATTGCAGACCCTTTTAATTTCTTTTATTCATGAAAACAGCAGTAATAATAATAATAATAATAACAACAATAATAATAACAATAATAATAATAATAATAATAATAATAAAAATAATAATGATAATAATAATAATAACTCTTATTCCAGCGTTAGGAGGAATCCTTTTATCTCAGCCTATTGTTATCATATCGCTTTCGCCGTAACATTGAATTTCTATTGTGACGGAATAAACCGCATTGATAGGATTCCCTAACGTAGGAAATAATGTTGTAATAATAATACTGATAATAGTAATAGTAATAATAATAATAATAATAATAATAATAATAATAATAATAATAATAATAATAATAATAATAATAATAATAATAATAATAATAATAATAATAATAATAATAATAATAATAATAATAATAATAATAATAATAATAATACTACTACTAATAATAATAATAAAAATAATAATAATAATAATAATAATAATAATAATAATAATAATAATAATAATAATAGACTTTACATGTGACATTAAGGCGAATCCTTTTATCTCAGCCTATTGTTCCGATTTGCCTAAACCCACGTTTGCTTTCGTCTTAACCACCAATTTCTATTGTGACCGAATAAACAGCACTGTTAGGATTCAATTTAAGTCGCACACATGCTTATAATAAATATAACAGTAATAATAATAACAGTAATAATAATAAGAATAAAGAAAAAAACAAAGAGTCTGCATCATAACTTGAAAAAAATGGGGAAAAAACTTTCAAATTGTTGTCCATATTCAACCTGGTGTCTCTATTCACTCTGATTTACCATGTAATTTTCTCTCTGTCTAAACCATAGTCATTGCAATAAAAGCCACTCTCCAATATTTGAACTGACGTGATAAAATATCTCCAAATCTCTACAAACTGTTATTTGTGATAACCAAACAGACTGAGTGAAACTAGGTGAGACAATTATTGGTTGGATTTACTACAAACAGAAATGAAAAAAAAAAACTAGTTTGATAACACTCTTTGGTTCAAAGATCATTTGCATCCCTCTAATCAAAGATGATTCATTATTCCTAACCTCATTTCTTTCAACCCCACCCTCATCTCACCTCATTCATTTTGAACACAACAGACAAACTAAAAATCAAACTGATCATTTAGACCAATTACACAGCGGGATGTCTGCAGAATAATACCAAAAAGAAAGTGCTTCAACTTCCTTTTGTTAGCAAAGGTTACATCAACAGAACAAGAAATACAATTCAAACTTGTTAGGGAACCACGGAAGATCACGCATTCAAACCTTTATTGCTGCCGCATCAGTGGGCCCTTTGTGTTCCCTTTGTGAGCGAGTTTACGTGTGGAAAACACATATCTTGAATTTTCATTCTGTTAATAACTGAACCTAGTACACTAAGGTACTAGGAAAAAAATTCCATTGTTGTTTTCAAGAAGTTCATACTTTTTTTTGTTCCCAACCTATTCATGCATAGTCCAACTAAATATTTGTATTCTATTCTGTGAAGATCCTGCTGTCACATGCTCATTCAATTCAAATTTACACATCTTCAGGACTTAAGTGAGGTACATTTCTAGGACAGTGAAGGTCTTATATTCCAACATTCAGCACTTGAACATATCTATGAGGACGTGCTCACCCTGAACTTATATTCTCACCTTTTCTTTTCTGATCTAATAATACCAACAAAGAAACCCCCCCCTCCAAAAAAAAAAGCATTATAGATTTAACACTGATACAAAGACATCTCCCAATATGTCAAACTGGTATTAAGCAGCCCAGCAACAGCTCCAAAAGTCTGGAACGACGAAGGATGCAGAATCATCAGACACCTTCAATAATACATCTCTCCCACTTGTGACCACATAATAGCATTTGTCCTTTTGTCATTTGTTTTTGTCAATATTATATTTGTTGTTTATTTCTTTGTTTTATACATCTATCTATGGAAATTTGTAATCTTATTCTTAACTCTTTTTAAGGGTTTTCTATGTTTAGAAAATATGCAATATAAATGCTCTGTATTATCATGAATATTATCAACATTATTACCAAATGAAAAGATAATTGAAGCCAATATCTTGGTCCCGTTTCATAAAACTTGTTATTAATAACAAGTTGTTATAAGCTACTGAAATCATTGAATTTGATTGGCTAAGAACAAATTTGTCACAGATCTGCAGCAGTTGTTATTGATAACAAGTTTTATGAAACCGGGGCCCAGATGCTTGTATTTTCTTCAGTAATCACTCACAAGAGGGTAAGGCCAGCCACTTCAAATTCAATACCGCTACATCCCAACAATAACTTCAATAACCAGCACACCGTGAAAGTTAAACCTCTTGGGCCCCATTAAGGCCTTGTGAATCTTCCTTAAATGGCAATCCAACCTTGATAATAAGATGATTTGTGTGAAAGCAGAAAAATAAGTAAAACAGGATGGTGAAAGTTTGAAAGAAATCTGACAAGGACTAAGAAAGTTATGGATGATTGAAAAATGAGATCACTACATCTATGCAAATCTCCAATTGGCAATTTGGTGAGTCAATTGTGACATTTTTGTGGATAACTCTCCCATTTGACGTACACAAATATATCATTAATTTGCGGTTTTCTTCGAGGCGCTTTTACCCTCGGGGCAGTACTCAAAATATATTGGAGATAGCATATTGTTATAGGTCCTCATGAATGAAAAGATCCTACTGAGTAATGCATTTTGAAAAAAAGTGACTTTTTAATCATTTTGTGTGTTAGAGCGAATGGGGGAGTTGTCCACAGCTACATCACAGTGACATTACCTATTCGGCCAATTTGAAATTCCCATATGTGTAGTGATTACAACTTTCAAAAATTCATAACTTTCTTATTGCTTGTCCGATTTCGTTCAAACTTTCACCAATCTGCTTCTCTGATTTTTCCTCTTTCTTTCAAAGCAACTTGCTATTAAGGTTGGATTTCCCTTTAATAATGGACTGTGTGAAAATCACTGTTGATCAATATATCCATCCATTCACTGAATTTGTCTCAGTTGACCAATTGTTTGTATTTATATAAAGGGAGGTTGAGTAGAAGAGAATCGACGGATGACATCATAATCTTCTATTTTTGTTCGACTGTGCAATGTAGGTGGACTGTTTTTTAATGAGTACTCTAGGGAGAAAAAAAAGTCTCCTACTTATATCCTTTCACAATATTTGGGCATCTTATTATTTCGTAAGAGGGCCTAAAAAAAACTGGAGATGATTGAAGGTGTAATTGGAAAAAAAAAAATTACAAAGAAAAATACATCAATCCTTTACTGCAAAGTTCTCCATCTTTTCAAAGATTCACAAAATCTAAGATGGAAAGAAACAGTTTCATATCTTTGTGCGATGGAATGATCAGAGAGGAAAAGGAGAAGGGTTGAAGAGAAAGAGAGTTCAGAGATGAAAATAATGAAAATATTCAAGTAAATGAACTGGGTAAGAGAAAGAAGGTGCAAGAAAATAAGAAAATACAGAGGAAACACAGAGAGAGAGAGAGAGAGAGAGAGAGAGAGAGAAAGAAAGAGAGAGAAACAGAGATAGAGAGAGATAGAGAGATAGAGAGGGAGGAAGGCAGTGAGAGGAGAAAGATAGAGAAAGAGGGAGAGAAAAAGAGGGAGAGAGAGAAACAGAGAGGGAGAGAGAGAAAGAGAGAGAGAAACAAAGATAGAGAGATAGAGAGGGAGGAAGGCAGTGAGAGAGGAGAAAGATAGAGAAAGAGGGAGAGAGCAAAAAGGAAAGAGATAGTAAAGCAGGATGGAAAATAGAAAAGAAAAAAAAGGAGAAAAAGAGGAAACTGCAAGAAAAAAAAGAGAGAAAGGAAGAGGGAGGAAGAGAGAGAGAGAGAGAGAGAAAGAGAGAGAGAGAAAGAAAGAAGGAATACAGAGACGTGAACATAGAACTCCATTGTAAAGTGCATTGCCTTTGTTCCCGGCAATGTCCTAGGATTAAAGGAGTCCCCACTGTGATTACAAGTGCTATCCCCACACTTGAGGAATAACACGCAATTACACACCCCTTCAACTAAATCATTCAACCTCATTAAACGGCAATCACAGTAGTTTCAAGAACTTTACACATAACAAACAAATCACATCATCAAAGCTTTTCTTACACTCTCATTGAGTCCTCCTACAAAGCAAAAGGAAATATCTGCAAAGAAAATTTCCAGCTCACAATAAAATGGACAAAATATTGAAGGTTTAGGAATAATAACTGACAGCTCAAATGCAAACACAACTGCAGTGTTGATGTTATAAAAGAAGCCTCTATTCATTACTTTATAATACCTTGGTATGAAGGATATACAATTAAAACCTATAGAACAAAACAGCTGAACGTAATCAATTTTCAACTCTTTTAAACCATTTGTTCTCATAGCCTTCACACTTCAGTAATTATGGTTGGAAAGAATCTATATATCTAAAGATCATAACCTCAAACACTCAAGGAGAACTCAAGAAAAGTGCTGAATCACTTGGTATATTTGCTATTACACCATGGAAGAGATCAAGGTGTACTTTGACCCATTCAGGGCAAACATTAAAGTCTATTGATTCGCTTTTTGAAAAATTATATTTTTTTTCTTTTCGGTACACTTTGAAATATAAAAAAAATTGCATCTGACAGAAAATACTTAGACAGGAGAATTGAAAAAAGTACCAATTTGTCTTGGAAACATGCAATTTTGAATTCTTTAAAATTTGTTGCCAATTTAATGATTTTCTTTTCCCCCCTCTCCATTTAAAAATTCATGGTGTCAAATGACTCACGGTTGTGCAACAAAAAATGTGGACAGGTTGAGCATAAAATTTTGCTCCTTCTGCTCTTACATCCAACACATTCTTATAGGGGTCTGTATAAAAGGTACATGGAGGAGAAAATTTCAAAGCAATTTAATTTGATGACTACTGAATTCTCTATCTCCAATAGGACTTAATACAGGGAGCATCCGGTTCCCACAGGCAATGTGTTAAAGGGCAATCCAACCTTTGTAATAATTTGATTTGTGTGAAAGCAGAAAATTCAGAGAAGCAGATTGGTGAAAGTTTGAACGAAATTGTACAAGCAATAAGAAAGTTATTATTTTTAAAAAGTTGCAATCACTATACATATGGGTAATACAAAGTGGCTGTATCGGTACGTTCATTGTGATGTAGTGGTGGTCAACAAAAATTCGTTCCAACACACAAAACAACTAAAATGTCAATTTTTCAAAATGTGTAACTCCATAGGATCTTTTTCTTTTTGGAGGACTTAAAACAATGTGCTATCTACAATATATTTTGAGTACTGCCCCGAGGGAAAAGGCGCTCAAGAGAAATTTTAATGATATTTTGGTGTATGACAAATGGGAGGGTCACCAAATTGCCAATTTGAAATTCGCATACATGTACATAGGTGTAGAGATCTCAATTTTCAAACATTCATAACTTTCTTATTCTTTGTCCAATTTCTTTCACCATCCTGTTTCTCTTATTAGTCTCCTTTCACACAAATCAGCTTTTTCAAAAGGTTGGATTGCCCTTGAACATTTTGTGGGAATCAATGTCACTACTCTTGATGATTTCTTGTCCTCCATTTCCGTGGAAAGCAGGGTCACATTTAGAATAGGAATATGACAAGGCCGTCGGTAAATGCAAAACGGTATGAAACATCTGCAAACTTGGCAAATTGGGGAGGAATTGAAAAGGTAAAATGCAGGACTTTACTTTCGAGTGTGAACTGATGCTCAAAAGCTGAAAGGTGTAGGAACTAAAATCTACATCTCTGGAACAGTGGAGATTAAAGCTGGTAAGACTCTATAGGACCTGAATAACAAACGTGCAGACACTATGGTGGTGTGCCCCTCCCTCGATTGAATAGCAAATACAGAAAAAAAAAGGGGAAAGAGAGAGAAAAAGAGGAAATAGAAAGGAAGAGAGGGAGGCGTTTGCTCGTCAAAACCTTACTCAGAATGTAAAGGAAGGAATAAATGAGTCCATGAGTAAAAAAAAATATGACATGAGATTACATTGTTAATGTGAGCGAAACTTGTCATTCAGCTGCTCATAGATATTTTGGCAAAAACAAGTAGATACCTGTACCCGTACTGGATACCAATCAATGAAGATACATGTATGATGAAATGCTATGAAGTTCATCATAATCTCATAGTAGGACTCTGATGAATATAACTGTACCCAAGTTATCACAAACAATTTAATGGGACACTTAAAAAAAGAACTAAAATTGATCACATGTGAGAGGCTTTTGGAAGGTAGGGAACAGTGTACAAGTAATTTGTGGAACATGATAAGAAACTTTTTAGGTTCTTTGCTTTTCCACAAGGAGGCAATTTCAAAATAGGGGGAAAATTGAAAATTCAGATGAAAAGGTTGAAATGTACATGTATTTAATTCAAATCTTTTATCTGATATCACTCTCTTCATTATGTACAGGCGTGTGTGTGTGTGACTTTTGCCAAAATATTTACAAACAGTGCATCATGACAAGAGAAAGGCGAGATGAAAGGTGACTTACTTGGAGCTGTGGGGTAAAGGTTAACCGAAGCAGTTGCAGGAAGGGTCAGTGGCGGGGGGATAGCCCTCACCGATAGCTGGGCACTCGCTGGGGACGAGCTAGCCCGGGGTCGGCTAGGGTCAGAGTGGTGACTGTCGTCGCTACCGCTGTCGTGGATCAGGGGCTGGGAGTCCATCATCGGCGTTGTCCTCGCTGTTGAGGGCAGCTCCGTGGAGGCGGCCATGCCACTGCTCGCGCTGGGGGAGTGCGATCGAGAGACAGAATTGCTGGCAGTGCAGAGAAGAAGAGAGGGGCAGCGAGTGCGATAAATGGAATTGCTGGGGGTATGCATAACATAACCTTGTACAAGTATCTAGCCACCAACATGAGGACATATATGTGGGCCTACAGAGCATATCAAGCAGGTAAATTTAGCTTACTAAAAAGGAAGAGGACAGCCAAGGTGTAAAAGGAATGCCATCATTCATCTAGTCTTTAAATAATGTATTTGTACCCTAACCACATTCAAGAGTGATAACATAAAGCATATCCTCATGTGAACTATAAAGCTGAACAAGTACACAAGCGTGGAAAGCATAGTACAAATGCATGTACACGTAGATAGAACATCAATTTAGATATACTGTATGTGGAAGTGCACATGTACATGTACATGTACATGTACATCCCCTATTTCAAACAGTAAAAATGAAATACAAAACTCAACAGAATAAATGACACCAATTCAATTTTTTTTTTCTCTTTTAACAAACAGTAAACATGAAAGAAGAAGATCAGTGCTAAGATCATAAACTCGGTATTCTTCAACTGTGTGCTGAGTTTAAAAAAATGTGTTACGGGGCAAGTCCAAGGTCTTTCGTATTTTTTGTCCCATATATCACAAGTTGTTATGGAACAATGGTCATAATCAACATTGAAAGTATAACTTTCCATGTTTGGTTTGATCCAAGCTGTAGAAAAGTTATCAGCTTTAAAACAATCATCAAGTATACCAATACATGTATATGCAACAAATATAAATTTAGTTGGTAATGAACATGTATGTATGTGACAAAACATTGTGGACCTGCCCTACCATGAATGATATGGAAGAAGACCATTTCAAGATAGTCTGTTGTACATAGATGAATTTCACAAATTCATCCAGTTGCATACATCTGTACTATCTTTGAGCTTTGGTTGATTGCATTTTCTTTTTCTGGTTGTCTTACCTGACAGAGTGTGAATGACCAGCCATGATGACATCATCACTAGGCATACTGCCCCCAGGGGAAGATCGACCATCATTTGGTATAACTGAAGGTAAGGGATAAAAAATAAAATCAAATCATACATCAAATTCTTTAACTGCTGTACTTCTGTTCTAAGGCTTCTGGTAATGATGGAAAATAAACTTTCTCCAAATCACTTCTATTTTACACTGCAATGTCAAGGCTTCAAATTGATATCTGCCAAATCAATTAGGTAGAAAATGTAAAATATGTGAGTAATAAGGAATCACAGATGAGAAAATTGAGCTATGAGGCCCAACTACACACATGAAAATGGCCGTGTTGTGCTTACATGCATGTCGATGATTGTGATTTCCATAAGGTTGTCATTATTTGAATGGTTCAAACAACCAATTTTTGCAAAGATAAAGAATTCAGAATTACTAATTGCCCGTTTCACTCGACGTACACTTTGATTACCTGTCATTTATTGTTGCCCTCTATACTTCATCGACATCATCCATGCATATCAATCAATCCATTTCAATTGAACATTTTCTGCAGTACATGTAATTCACTATACTGCCCTCTCCTGTTCCATTTCTATATCCTCTTTTCTTGAGAGAAAATGGAAAGTAATAATTTTTGGGGTAGAGGGCAATTGGGGGAGCAGCTTGCAAGATACGTGTACATCACGGAGTTGCTAATTTGTGTTTGACTGATTACAACTTTAAATATTCACAAATTTCCTATTTTGTTATTGTTTTTTGCAAAAAAGGTCAGCTCAAAAGTGATCAGAGGAGACTGAAGCTCTCAGGTCACACTCAAAGGCATCCAGAGCTCACACTGCACTCAGTGGTCCTGTGGGAACCCCTTCATGAAGATGCAAGAAGAGGGAGACCTGGGAGGACATATGTCGATTCATTGAGGATGGACACTGGTCTCCAGGAGACGCGAGACATCGCTGAACTTCTCAATGACAAAGGTTGCTGGAAAGAACTTATCCGAGGTGGATCTCAGCAGTTCTACCTGACTTGACTGACAGATTGATTTTGCTCAAACCTTTAGTGATCTACATGTATTTCTTTAACTGGTCTGCTTCTTTTAAAACCATCTTGTAATCAGGGTGGAATTCCCATTTAACACCCTAACCCTATAAAAACCCTTTCATAATAAAAGCTCTAACCCTATATAGCTTTAACAAAATAAAGTCTGGGTAAAATTCAACTGTAGGAAATGTTGGATTGCCTCATGGATACTTACGCAGTGTGGCTTTCCTCTTCATGTGATGAGAGGGTCTTCGTCGTCCACTGCACCATGCTGAGAAGACTGCGATGGCCAGCACGATGGCCAGGAAGCCCACGCCAATGATAGACAGGAAGAGGATCAAAGATGTCCTGGAATTGTGGGGGAAAATTATTTGAATCATTGACAATCCAATCCAATCCCATCAGGGTATTTATAAAGCGCCAATATCTAGTTGCCTAATCAAAGGTGCTGTTGAGACTGAAAAACTACCAAATGTCTGTGCTGACATTTGACAAGTATTGCACTAAAGAAGAATACTACAAAATGGGGTGCCTTTGATGAATACAATAAGGAAAGGGAAAGACTGACAAGGATAAAAGGAGTAGGATAAAAAATAAAAGTAACAAAGTGAGGTTTAGGAGGCTTGATGGTTTAGTAATACAGAGCAGACTCATAACTACACGTAGGAAAGTTTGATGTGCTAGTCCCCATTGACAAAGCATTATTCCTCAATTACCAAGTCCTTCTGATAGGACTTCAAGCTTTTTGTCCAATGGTTGCTTATCTACAAGCATATATTTCTTTATTCAGTAGTAAAGTTAAATCAAAAGATCATCATCATCATCATTGTAAATCATTGGAAAGCTGCAAATCTTTTGTTACAGAAAATACAAAACAAAACAAAACAAAAATATTGATGGTTTTGAGCCATTGGTTTACATATACATGTACATATATAAGCCAGTCCGTAATTAGTACATGGTACAAACGACCCTGAAATGACCCCAATTTGTACGTGCACGCACATCTGTTTTGGTAGACGCGATACTTTTTAACAAGTAAAATCATACTGGTGTGCGCATAGTGGTGCGCACAAAATGACAGCGTATAAAGGTCAATGATACTCGGTATAAATGACCTTTATCTGCACATGCACAGACTGTAATTACGAAGTGGCTTATTGGAACCTTATAAAACGGATTTAGCATTATTCAACAGAAATGATGCCTTTCTTCTGAAAAACTCACTTTGGTAGATTGAAGAGGTTAAAGAAGGACTCTAATCCTGATGATACTAGCGTTGCATTGGTGGTAGTCTGGGTGGGGCCAGGTGTGGTCGGCTCTGGCGTCGGAGGTTGTTTACCTGGGATATGTACAAAAATGAACAGATGATGCTGAATACATTTTCCAAGGCCTTGTGAGGTTGTTATTTGAATTGGTTAACATGTATACTTATGGAAGACAGCAAGTGTGACGGGACTCAAAGTGACTGCAGACAAGATGGATTAAGACCACTTAAAAATTGATCAGCAATTTGATTATGGTATTTACGAGAACTTTCTTTGTGTTCAAAATATCTAGAAATTTTGTGTACCACTCTAGTAAAGAGTGTAGCATATTGCAATGTGATGCAAGGAGAGTCATTCCTTGGTCAAAAATAATATTTTTCTTTTAGTGCTACATGGCTCTAATAAGGTGTAATGTCTTTGAAAAAAATATACATGGGAAAGAATTTTGTTGAAAAGTTGAAAACAGCCAATTTTGAAAAAAACAATAACTTTGAACCTCTCAACGTGCTGCCAATTTAGGGATTTTAAAGCTTATTCTCTTTTTTAAAATTCCTAGCATCAAACGCCATATGGTCATGCAAGAAAAATGGGCATAGTGCAGAAATTTTTGCTCTTTCTGCTAATGCATCTGGTATATTTTCTAGAGCTCTGCATCAAAAGTTATCGAGCCAAACCACAAAAGGTGGTCAATTGTCTTGAAAGGGTTAAGGGGATGTGTACTATCAAAGTGGAATTATACATACTCTATTAAGTACAACATCATCATCATCTTTATCATTATCATTATTATTCAAGTGAAACCTGTATATAAAGACTGCCTAGGGGGGAAAAAGAATCTTGAAACACAGGTGGTCTTTATGTACAGGTTCATTTAGTAACAAAAAGAAATGTGGTCTTTAGAGATAGGTGGTTGCTACAGAAGGTTTCACCAAAAGAAAGTGAACCCCTCACAACCAGTCTCAATTACTCACCTGTAGAGACATAGATGCTGACAACGTTAGGAGAGAAGCCAGCGCTGGTCTTGGCGATCACTCCTACCCAGTACCTACTTTCTGGTAGCAGGCCTGTCAGGGTGTACCTGGTCTCCATGGTCTCGATGATTCCATGGGTCTCATTTGAAAAGGTGTTGACCGTTTGTCTTCTACTCCTGTTCTGTGCACCTGCAACTGAAATACAAAAAAAAAAAAAAGGAAAGGAAGTAACTTTTTGTTTTGTCAATCTATAGAGGAACAGAGTTTAAAAAAAAAAGGTATGAATGAAGGAGCGTTGCCTCCTTAAAAGGGCAACATGTACATGTACATGTATATCTTTTTTCACTCTACCATTCCTGAAATAAAGTATACATGTAATTTATTCAATAAACCTTAGTTTATGAGTACACATTTCATAATATGACTAGCTCTTCAGGATCTTTTCTGTTGATAATTACTACATTATCAATGTTCCACTAAGCAAACCTACAAACTTCATTTAAAAAAAAATTATTTTCCATAGACCTCAACTGGAGATGTTAAGGAAACCACATGAACGGATTAAAGTTTGATTTCATTGTAGAAATATACATACATGTACCTGTAGTTTCTTCATATGCTGTGGTAAAGGGCGAAGGGCTTGTCGTTTCATTGGGAGTGGCCGGTGTTGTCATGCCCAACTCGCCGCGTCGCATGGCAACATACTTGATGGCATAGCCCTGGATCTGACCATTTGTGATGATGGGTGGGTTCCACTGTAGTCTGATGGATGTCGGTTCCTGGACTGCAGTTAGTCCATTGATAGGACCAGGAACTGTGTGTATTAAAAAAGGCCAAAAAAATCAGGATTGCATGAAGCTGACATTTTGTAATTGACAGCATCAGCATCAGACCATCTAATACTACATCTTAAACCCTTTAAGTGCTGTGGGGGTTCAACAGCCCAAATTTGATTTTGTGTCCAATTTCATTAGACAAGGAAAGACATGTCTTTCTTCTACAAATATAAAATGGGTTCATGAATTGTGAAGTTGGATATCATCAAATGATGTCTGTATCAGCAAGAACAACAAAACTTGTCTTGCAGATAAAGTTTGTGTTAAATGTTTGCAAATTTGGCAGCATTGTGAAGGTTCCATTTGTTTGTTTGTTTTTATAATCAATAATCAGCTACATACAATGAATAATATATAATGTCATTTGAGATTCAAATATGACAGATAGTCTATTTCAGCTTTATTAATGTGCCTTTTACTAGGATAGATCTCACTTTGTTAACAATGAAAATGTTTACATACATGTGAATTCTGAACTATAATAATCTGATGATTTACCCCAACCCCTTATTAAAGAAACTTACGCCCGTCAGCTGTTGACACAGATTGTACGGTAGATCTAGGCCCATTCTTCTTCACCCCATTCACCATGTTAAATGCCAGAACCTGGACTCTGTATACCTGAGCAATAACGAGACCTGACAGGAAAATTGGTAGGTGAACCACAGAGAAACAAATATTAAAGATTGTTGCATAAAAGCATGGTTTGTATAAGTCAACAAATAGAAAGGACATCTGCATGTATGTTTTAAGTCTATGTATGATACATACAGGTACATGCATATTTTTAAGTTCATTTCCATTTGTCCTCTATCTTAAATCTTGATAAAACAAATGAACAAACTTATGGTACAACAATGGTAAGCTACATTGTAACTTGCCATTAAAAATTTTGCAGCAAAAAGTGATAGTGATTGAATCATACATAAATCTATCCTAAACTGCTTGAAAAAAACAAATTCAGAAAGATTCATATAAAAATATTATTGCTTAGTGTATTAAAAAAGAAATTTTACTTTTATTTGTTTTGATTTATAAGTGTCTTTCATTAATATGCTTGGGGTACAAAATGCAAGAAATACCTACAAATGTAATTTTTTGAGAAAAATTTTACAGGTATTGCTTTTTAGTGACTATCTTGATGTCCAGGGCCCTGTCTTTTAAAGAGTTGCGATTGATTGCAAATAATTTGCAACTGATATCAGTTGCAACTCTGTACTTAAGAGATAGGAGATTGGAAATTTGCGATTGATTGGAGGACTTGCGATCGATTCAAATCAATCGCAACTCTTTATAAGGCGGGGGCCCAAAACACTTTGGATGCAAATCACAGAGTAGCCTTCAATATATTAAAAAGTACCTTTAAAGAAAATAAACATAAAAGCAAAAGTACTCAAAGGGAAACTCAATTTCTTACCAGTTATGATAAGTGAAGTCTCTGCAGGGTCCAGATCATTTTCAATGAAGCTAGATGTACCAGCTGCCCTGTAGAACACAGTGTAGCCGTCGATGAGACCATTTCTACCTGGTGCAGGAACAGGCTAGATATAGGAATACCAGAAATATCACTCATAAAAGATGGTATTCTCTCAGATACCCTTAGCAGTTGAATAGAATGCACACTATAATTTACAAAAATGATATATGTTTTGCAATTTCTTATTATTTTATACACCTTCATGTACATGTATGATGGTAAATTAAGCTCTTAAAATGTTTGCTAAAAGGCAATTAACCACAGGTGAAGATGCATAGATCTGGACTTCAACTGATCATAACTTTACGCAAAAGAGAGCACCAAATTGACTTTGTGGACATGAACAGATATGATATCAAAACCAGTCAAAAAGGAAAATGGATGGGACCATATAAACTTACCTCCCATGAAACGCTGATAGAAGTTTGGTTGAGAGATGATAACACCACATTCTGTGGGGGACCAGATGGAGCTGAAAAAAAAAATAAAGGACATTAATTTAGGGTGTTAATTAGATTGGTTGTCCTTACCACCTACATTGTAGATAAAGGCAAAGTCTCAGTGTACACATTAACGATGCATTTTAAAAACTGAAGTGAATCAAAATCTGTGTCTAACTTAGATTCTGGAATAATGCATTGTAAATTCATTTACTCAGTATTCTTTAAAAAATATAGCCAAATCAAAAGTTAAAATACCATACATGTACTTGGGGGTATTGCAAACCTGAATAGTGTAAAGTACATACATATTTGTTACACGGTGAAATAATTCAGGAAGGCTTATTCCTCTGCAAGTATTTTTTATGATGAACAAACATTTAATTGAAATGATGAAACGATTCATTACAACCAAGAACTCACCATCGGCTAAAGTCTTTGCCACTGCAAGCTCGCTGTCAGGGCCTGTGCCGTCTTGATTGACCCCCTGAACTTTGACCTCATATGTCGTCCAAGGTAACAGGTCGGTCAAAAGGTCAAAGGCTGCCATACCTGCCACCTCCTTCACAGTAAAGTCCTGCAAACTTCCAGACACTCGATACAGGATCTTGTATCCTGTGATTACTCCATTTTGGTTCGATGCTGGAATAGGCTGAAAAATTCAAATGCAGAAAGATGTTGTTTTAAAGTTACTTTCTGCTACCTCTGAACAAAGCATGTGTAATTGGGTGCCTACAGACATGTATCAATCAATCAATCAGATATAATCATCAGAAAGAAGCAACACAGTATGTATAAAACCCTCTGCAGGCACACTAGAGGGCTAAACACTAGACTAACTCACATCTGGCAATGCATGATCTACCTTCTTTTATACAGAGAAGGTTTCTGCTTTTTATCTCTTTACACTTAAGATCATGAAATCAGACCTGTCCCAAATCTTGGATTATTATTTGTGCTATGTTACTTCTTTATTCTTGCTTTGCACCTTTATCATTTAACCCACTGCACATGGGAACTTGGAAGTTCCTGTCTGAGGTCCTGGGGAATGAGAATATTCAGGAGTCAACAGGTTAACAATTCCTAACCCTTTGCCTACTGGAACCGGGTGGTTCCTGTGTTAAGCCTATGGGAATGAGAGAATTCAGTAGTCAATAGGTAAACCTGGGCCTAAACACATACAGATGTATTCTCTCTCACTGTTCACGTTTGAGAGCTTATCACACCAATTGCTGGGTTTGCCTTATGGTGGAGGTGCTAATAGCCTGCTTTTTCCATGACCACTTTAATCCTGTTCTATTAACAGTGGTTGCCGACTTTGGAAGAAGTAAGTGTGAAAAGGAAGTAGGTTATACATGTGTAGCTCTATTTAGCACCTCCCAAATAGGCAAAGGTTAAGAAACCAGTCCGAGGGTTCAAACAGCATAAGACAGTATGATGGACAGAGCTTCAGGCCTTTGAAAACTGGAATATATAGCATTCTGAGAATAAAGATGTTTTCTAGTCTTTGTTATTTGAATTTTGCAGGGTTATTAAAGTTGTATATCAATGACATATTTACTGGTTTTATATGTAATTCAATAAAAATTCACAATTTCCCCAAATATAATGAATCTAAAGAGTACCCATTGTGTTTAACAATTATGGTTTTATATATATATATATATATATATATATATATATATACATATATATATATTAGGCTTGGGCGGTTCTGCTTTTAGAGAGAACCGATTCCGATTCCGACGCAAGGTCTCGGTTCCAAAGGGAGTCGACTCCGAGGCCGCATCGCACGCAATACCATATGTTGCCTATAGTAGTGCATGCTAGATGCTCGATTTCGATTCCATGCAGAGTCGACTCCGGCAGGCCCGGCCCGGTAGCGTGCACCGTACCGGTACATGGCTTCTATATGTCACTGCACTGTAGCTGTAGAGTCTATTGAGTATAGTGCAGCTTTCACAAATGTCTGATTTTCATATAAAAACTCCACTTTATGAAATAACTATCAAAATTCTACATACATGGCCAGGGTAATCATAGTACAAGCTTCAATTTCATGACTGTAATGACGAAAACCATATTGAATTCGCGCTGTAATGATGGAAAACCGTTCGTCTTTTTCAAGTTTTCGCGAGCTGGCTGCTGGATGACTGTGCATGGTATAACCAGGAGGTGGCGCTATATATGTCATGTTACTTTTTTTGTATTTTTCACATGGCCTGTCGGCGCCATGTTTTTTCTGTGGTTCCAAACGAACGAAACTCATTCTTCCAATTGATAATGGGTAGTTTAGCTCAAATTATTATTTTGTGGTGTCACTGTGGCGTTAATAATATATGTTTCCTCAAATTTTGGAGGGGTTTTTACTTAAGTTTCTTCCATATTGTATATTTTTTCAGTGAGATGATTTTTGACTGGTTGACCAATACTTTTGATATGTGACCAACATTTTTCTTCATTCTTCCCTCTTACGGTAATCTTAAAAAAAATTGTTAGCATTATTATTCCTTCTCTTAAAAGACTCAACATGTATTTCTTAATTCTGAAGTACTTTCACAATTAATATATTTGTGCCGCGATTTTTTTTAAAGACATGTACGCTCTCTTTTCATTTAATGTTTTTTCTTAGACTTACTTCCTTTATCGTGATTTTATTTTTTGTTAATTCTTCAAACACTGAGTTTTCATTCTGGAGTAAATTTCAATGATTTGTTTTAATTATTTTTATATCATTACACTGGATTTAAATATGCAGTAACCAGCAATAACATAATTGTATATATTTTCTGTCCCTACCCTCTGAATATTCCTCTCGCGGCTTGCCATCTCTCTTTCGCTCTCTCTCTTCCAAGCTCTCCTGTTGATCCTCGCTGATCACAACGAGGTGTGCGCTACTAACAGCGTTGTACACACACAAGCAGTCCGACATACACACACTACACACACAACACACACTGATAATGGGTCCATAGTTATACCAAGCTCCTTGGTTATACACCACGAAGTGCATTCATATTTTCCACTGCTGCATGCTGGCTTCGTTTTGCGGAGCCGAGTAGCGGTGCTGGTATGACTGGAAGTTCAGAATTTCACTCATTCTGGGGCCGATTCCGAGGCTCTTATGTATTATCACACATCAGAATCGACTCTCGGAACCGCGGAACCGCCGAGCACGAGTACTCGACTCCGTACAACATGGAGTCGACTCCTCGGTTCTCGGAACGGGACTCGAGTAGAATCGATTACTCGACTCTCGCTCCCAAGCCTAATATATATATATATATACATATATATATATATATATATACAGTATACATGTATATGAAATTGATTGGAATCAGCTAGTGTTATTAAAGACATAACATATCTACATGTGTATCTAGCAACTTTTTTCCAAGAAACATGATATTTTATATAAAGAATATACAGAGAAAAAACATATTGCAAATTTGAAAAATACTTACACCCCAGGATGCTCTAACTGAGGTAGAGGACGCTGCCACAACAGCCAGATTAACAGGGGCTCCATCGGGAGCTATCAAGAAACAGAGAAAACAAAGAATGAAGGAAAGTGAAATGCAAACTATATGGATTTAATTATCTCCTTAAACTTCCATTGCTTCATATGTATTACACATTTTTGTCTGTTATATGCAGTATATCTTTTCCATATGATAGCAAATTTAAACCTTTGTTTTCCTCTTTTTCAAATGGATTCTACATTCTATAAGAACATTTCAAGAATGAAATAATCTTGAAGTGCAAAAAGTACCAACATGGCACAGAATGTAGATTTTAAAAATCAAATGGAAAATAACAATACAAGAAAGATGCCTCTGGTGTCAAGGAATCCAGGAAAACCTACATGTATGCTAAACCCTTCAAGATAAAGATTCTTTTTTTAGTAGATCTTCAGTCCTTCCCAAAGGAAACTAAAATAATCTATAATGAAATTAAATCAAATCAAATCACATTTTCTCCTACCTGCTGAGCCGGTGGTTTGCTCCACAAAGTCTGTATGATTGCCCAGCTGTCTCTGTCCGTTGTGTAACGTGGTAGCACTGACCCTCAGCTGATAACTGGTCAGTGGTCTCAGGCCGCCTATCATAGCTGTGATAGTGGCTTGACCACCACCGGGTATCTGCTGGATCATGTAGTCTGAGAAAAAAATGGTAACATAAACAGTAATTTCATTCATAGTTCTTACACCAGAAAAGTGTTATGATTAATATCTTTCATGATGTGTACTTGTCTATGTTCATTTGCATGTATTCATCTTTCAAAAAAGCAAATTGTGAAAAAGATAATGAAAAAGAAAACCAAAACCAAACAAAAACATATCATGATGACACTCCTTCTGCTCTCACAAAGACAATATTTCAGGCGTCCCTCCTAACATTATTTGAAATTATTTGAAGACATTTCTAGTCAACAAATATCTACAAGTATAACCTAAAAAAAATCCAACTCTCTAACACGGGTTCAAGAGCATAAATTTCTAATCATAACAATTCTTGTTACATAATCATCATTTTCATACCTCTGGACAAAAAGCCTGTGCACATGGTTGGCCCCAAATTTTCAACAGTGGACCCCCCAAATCCAGAAATTAAAATACATGTAGGAATTGCATGCATGCAGACCCTAAAAATTTAAATCTAGACCTTCTGTGAAAAAAAGTTATACCATAGCCCTGGGCCCTGTTTCATAAAACTTGTTATCAATAACAATAACAAGTTACAATAACTGTTATAAGCTACTGAAATCATTGAATTTGATTGGCTGAGATCAAATTGGTCATAGAGATGTGTCAGTTGTATTCAATAGCAACTTTCATGAAACAGGGCCCTCATTTACATGTACATGTAGGTCATACATATGATATATCGTGTAAGTAAAGACTAATGTTTTGATGTCTTTCCCTGGGAACACTCACCAGTGGTATTTGTCTTATAGTACTCTATCATGTAGATCTCAATGGGTCCATTCCTCTGGGCTGGGACCTCCCAAATGAGGCTGATTGAAGTCCCATTCCATGATGTCACACGGAAACTCCTGGGTGCTGACGGACCTGAGGCAATCAATTATACAGAGAAAGATAGGGAGGAAGAGAAGGTGAATTACATGGTATACTATACATGAACATGTACATGTATATGATTAAGCACAAATCATAATCATGAATGAAAGTCACAGCTCAGTCCTCTGATATCCCTGGTATGTATTCCAGACTCGGTCCACATCCGATGCAGATTTGGACCTACCCTGATCCATTCCCAAAGATCCCAGGTTCTAATAACAGCAAGTGAGAGGGAAATGCATGTACATGTACATGTACTGTATAAGCTGTTTTTTTCGCGTACAGATATTTTCACGATTTTGGACTAGGTAGGGAAATTCGCGAGGGTTTAATTTCGCGATTTTTGTGATGTTTTTGTTACTATAAATAGCCATATATTGAAGTGGAAATTTTCGCGAGGACCGACTCGCGAAAATCGCGAAAATAAAACCACCGCGAAAATAACCACTTATACAGTATAACACTTGCAAAACCACAGGTTGTGATGTTGCAAAGGTGGTGAACTTCACTGGTGAAGACAGAGTTGCAGGACAGCCTAGATTTAGAGCTTCTCTCAGATACCTACTACAATAGTTTACACTCAAATATATTGGAAATTATCAATAAAACACCCTAATACCTGGCATACTTAAGCAAAATTTGATCAAAGTGGAACAATATGAGGCCATACTCAACAAGTTTCAGTCCAACGTCCTTTTCTACAAGAATTAAACATTATTTTTAAAACATATCATTTCTATCATAGCAGGCTTATCGTACCTGTTACAGACGGTGTGGTGACTACATCCAAGATGCTTGGAGTCTGACCAATGGCGTTCTTTGCGACCACCCTCAATTGATACTCCTTGTTCTCCTCGAGACTGTGAAGCATGTAGGTTTGATTACCAGGCATTGCTTCCAAATTATCCACATAAGTCAGCCAGGTTTGGGATGTGCTGGGGGCAGAAAATACATGAAAAGGCTGTATTTTAAGTCTACATTACAAAACAATCAGTCATTTTCATTTGATTTGAAAATGTAGCAATTCAACTTTTTCTGGCTGTCTTTTCATGCAGTATGAATGAGCTTCCTGATAAATGTCTAGATTTGAGTATTATTTCAATACTGCTCTTGTTCTTGCTGTTCCTGATATTATTTTTAAGGTAACATACATGTATTTAGTTTAAGTAAATATTTCAGTTCATTAAGCTACTTGTATCTTAGTTCATGTTGGGTGTGTTTTTTTTTTTAGACAATTCTACTGTGTATGGAAAGAAATACATAATTTTATTTTGCATTCATTTCAATGTCTATAAAGTTTTAAGTTTATTTTGCATTTATGTTCATCATGAAACAATACATTTATATTGATATCTAATTTTTGGATTGTTTGTAGGAGTAATTTGAAATGGAACTAAATAAATCAAAACAAATCAATAAGCCAAGATAAGATTCATTAGGGGACAATACTGCAAAATCATTAATGCTAGTAATAATAATCAAAAAATACTATATACTCATTTTAATCAGATTTGGATAGACCTACCTCAGTCTGTACTGAATCTGAAAGTGAGTTGTATCAGCAACATCTCCTCCAGCAGCCCAGACCATATAGACTGTAGTGGCAGATACAGGATAGGCTTCCAAGATAGAAGGCTGACCAGGAACATCTAGTGGAGGGGAGGTTGGCATCGCAATATTACAAATCCTTACACATACAATACCTTTAGCATTTTGACAAAGAATGTTGAAGAAAAATCTACTGAAGCAACAAAAAAAAAAAAAGAAAATAAAAAGCAAAGCAAATCATGTGAGTGCATTACCTAAATCATCTCAATCCCTTCTGTACCAAGTGTAAACTATGCTTTCAAATAATTATCAAAAACACACTGTAAAGGGTCAAATTTGAGTTTGATACTCTGTTTCATTGTTGATTTGGGCTTTAAATATCTTCCATGGGAATAACCTTCATGTGTAATTGTAAACATAAGTGGGTTTTTTTTGCTATGTAAAACATGTTGGAATAACCAGTAGGGCAGTATTTGCTATCTAGTCACATCATATTAATTAAGATTTGTCATCGCACAATCTTACATGTATATTCTAATACAGTCTAACCAGCTTTAGCGACCACCTGTATAGAAATAACACCTGTCTATAAAGACCACAATTTCTGTTTCCCTTGAAAAGTGTTTCTCATTGAAATGTGCCTAGGAACATGTACACAAAGACCACTTTTCTTGTCTCCCTTGAGCGGTCTTTATATAAAGGTTTCACTGTACACAATAATTTTTAAAATTTTATAGATAAAATAAGTTTATTCATGCTGTGCGCTTAGATGATACGTGTATATTAATATATTTTAAAGGGATTCGGTAACTTTGTGGAGGTTGATTTACTAAATTGTTGAATTTGGATATCTGTCTTGTATAATGATGTTCAGAAGGATAAATAAATAGCCAGGCATAAAAAGGTTTTCAAATATATAATGCTATTATTAAGATATCTATGACTGAATACTCCCATTTACGAAAGCGTATGGCCATACGCTTTAGTCTAACACTGAGTCTATGGGGGAAAATGAGTGTGGCATTTCCGGTCACTTGCATATACTTATTTTTGTGAAGGACATGATGATTTTGAAGTGCTTTTTTTTTCCTGGGCTTCATTTTTACACCATATTACATACAATGATAGCATGCAAGGCCAGGCAGCTCAGATTTTATCACGCCTCCAAAGTTACCAAATCACTTTAAAAAGTAGGAGCACATCTTCTCACCAATAATGGAAAGGTAGAATGATTCTCTTCCACTGCCTACAGTATTGGAGGCCACACAGCTATACCAGCCTGCGGAGAACAACATTATATTAACTTGTTTATAATTGACATACATGTAATAACTGTTATTACAATAATTTTGCATATTACATGAATGCCAGACCAAAACTAAATCATTGAATTTATATGAATGTGATTTAAAAAGTGGAAGAATACAATCTTTTTAGAAAAAGACACAAAATGAAAAAAAAAAAAAATGTCTTGAAGATGACATTCATATGGAACAAAGTACATGTACACTGTACTTTGTAATAATACAAAGAAAAATGGTGTTAAATTCATGGCACTGCATTCAAGAAATGTTGGATTGGGGCCAATAAAAAAAAAATCTCCTTATAAGGCTTGCAAGAAATATGTTTCACAGGCTGTTTAATCCAGTCAAATGAAATGAACTTTTGACCAAAATCTAATCCATTTACTGATGGTCTGTCAACCCACAGCCTAATAATACCTTTCAACTATTAATCAGTCAAATCAAGAATCTAATTTACAGGGAAACCAGAGTCCTCATCCTTGGACAAATCAAGAGCCGGAAGTGAAATGTAACTTCTGATACGCAAAGGACTGGAACCACGTATGTAACCGTTGTCGATAATTAACAGTTTCCCCTAAATTTGTCATAAAAATCCTTGAAGTCCATGTTAAGAAACATTATTTATTTTCTCTCACAAGTCAACACATAGCGTTTCCGCCTGTTCATGTAAAAGTCACTGATATAGGTCTCCTTGTTTTAAAAATAAAGTGAGGAGGAAAATAATTAGTGCATGAATTAAATTTAGATTGAAAATCCAGTGTAAATTTAAAGTAGAATGACAGAATGCCAGCATTAGATGATATTGCCATGGATAGGAAACAGTACATGATGCATATATTTTTGTACATATAATATTCGTGAAAGGAATAAAGAAAAAGAGTGGGAATTAGAGGTAAAAAGGTAGGAGGAGAGAGAGAGAGAGAGAGAGAGAGAGAGAAAGAAAGGGAGAGAGAAAGAGAGGGGGAGAGAGAGAGAGAAAGAGAGAAGAGAGTGGGAGAGAAAGAGAGAGAAAGAGAGGAGAGAGAATGATAGGTAGAAAGAGAATAAAACTATCTCAGAGAATAATAGATGGTGAGGTGTAAAGACAGTATGGGAAAGAGAGATAAAGAGACAAGGGAGAAAGAAAGGAAAAACTTAAATAGTAAAAAAAGAAACAGCGAAAGGGAGATACACAAGCTGGGAAAATATGAGAGAAGGTGGGAAACCTTTAACTTTAATAAATTGAATTATTCCCCAAAGAATAATCACAGCATTGCCAGCTTTTGACACATCTTATTTTAGCACTGATTTCCTTTTTCATGCTCTGACGGCGCTAACTAGGAATACAGGAGACATGTCAATTAGCAGAATATTGCCTCGCCACCACCTACACGGTGAGAACATGTTACCCTAATTACACAAGATTTCCTCAGAAAATGCCTCGGGAGTGTAATTAATTTATAAATTGATACCACACCTCTAGGCAAAAACAGGATTAAAAGTTTCATTCCTTTTTTGGATCAGGAACGAGAAAAATTTAAGATGGTTTGAACTTTGAAAGATGCAGTACAGCAAAGCTTCTTTAAATTCTGCCATAATTTTAAAAGATACAATGTGGAATGGAACTGTAACCAACAGAAGACAAATCTCTATAAAATGGCAAATTTCACACTACGTAAAATTGGTAAGCCTATGCTCAAAGCTGAGCTGGAACAAATGACTTGGACATCCTAGAGAGAGAGAGAGAGAGAGTAGAGAGAGTTGTGGAAGAACATGATCACTATAATTATAATCCATTGATATGGCCCTAGAGAGAGAACATTCAGTGTGAATCTGCTAGATTCTTTGTCATCATAAGAACTCAAGATTACCATAAAACTTGGTGGCAGCAGCGAGATATGGAAAAAAGTAAGTTGTTCTTTCAGTCCACAATTGTGATAAGAGAGTGCAATGTCCTACATGGATCCATGAGGACCGACTGACGTAACTCCTGCCCACCAACAACCCAACACCTCTTGAGTCACCAGAAGCATGCTCAGGGTTATCAGAAAATCGTAAAACCTCAGTAACGGTGACCTCACAATCAAATCCGTGTTTGTTGGTTTAGTCAAAGTTTGTTCTCAATAGCCGCAATCCATGTTCATCTCACTTCTTGAGAGAGGAGATACGGGAGGAAATGCAATCCGATTCCCGGCTGCGAGAGAAAAACCCCCGGCTGGCTTTTCACGCATAATTTATCCTTGATCAGCGAAACCCAATTAAGACGTGACTAGGTCCTTTCCTTGTCCTGTCCTGTTCTTATCTGTGTTACTCCTTGGCGAGGGGCTACACCTAATGGCTTTGGGCACATCGACGATGGACTGCATTTTCTTGAAGGTCTACCGTTTCATTCTATATTTTTCAGTTTCACAGCTATAAATTTTTTCTGAATCCCAGGAGGCAGAGTACGGAACGACCGATATTAACCCAAGAATATGACAGAGGAAATTTTGTTTTTGTACTGAGAAGAAAGTGGGGTTGAAGAAAAGTTCATTTTTGATGAATGTGACTCTTTGGAAAAGCTGGTTAATGTTTGTGATAGATGTAGATGTAGATGTACAACTACATCTGTACCTTAATATTTTTCATGGTGAAGAAAACCTAGTAAAAAATAGTTTTGTAGTGGAAGGTACATGCAGTTTTTCAAAAACACTTTAAAATACGTACGTGTGTAAAAATCTGTAAGGACCTGTGTGCATTTGCAATGTATAGTATAATAAATGCACAATTCCAACAAAAGACTTCTGATTTTCATAAATGACCAATCACATCAACTATAAAATAACTTGCACTCATATTAAGCAACCAATTATATCAATTCTAGAATACCCTATCACAGCAGTTACTGTACAATATAATATAAATTACTTTAATACAGAATGAACCAATCAGAGCAGTCAGGTAATATTTTATCTACATGTAACTTTCACCAAACAACCAATCACAGCAATGCAGTATACCTGACTTCAATACCTAATTATCAGGCACAATGTATAAGTAGCTGACTTTCCTGATTGACCAACCACAGCAGTCATAAACTCTTAAAGGGAAAGTTCACCCTGAAGATTACTTGAGTTTAAAAAATGCAGAAAAAATAAAGAAAAATATTGGCGAAGGTTTGATGAAAATCGGTCAAATAATAAAAGAGTTATGAGTATTTAAAGTTTTGGATTCGTGACGTCACATGCGAGCAGCTGCCCATTGGTCATGTAATAAATATTCCATATATTCGCATTTTTTTTACGTTCCACGATAAATTAATATTGTTTCTTTTCAGAATCTAGTATTGAATAGCATTTCTGACAATATATCAAATGCACAGACGAAAATATTCTAAATTTTCTGAGAAAACTGTATTTTATGGAATATTTATCACATTACATAATGGAGGAGCTGCTCGCATGTGACGTCACAAAATCAAAACTTCAAAAGTCCATAACTCCGTTATTCTTTAACGGATTTTCTCCAAACTTTCGCCAATATTTTTCTTTATTTTTTCTGCATTTTTTAAACTCAAGTGATCTTCGGGGTGAACTTCCCCTTTAAGCACATCATATCACTTAAACTGATCTTCATAACCAATAATTCACTGAAAGTCACAAAATAACTGACTTCAAATCACATCACGTTTGGTATTATACATGTAAGTGAATTTCATAACCAAGCAATTACAACCAATCACAACAGTTAAATGCTACTGAATGTCTAAACAGCCAATAACAACATAAAACTAACTTTCACAAAATATGAATTACAGCAGTTACAATATCATGGAGTTCTTCAAACAACCAGTCACTGCAGTAAACCAATTTACATCAACAACCAACTACAAACAAATCACCTAAGTGCAAATAATATATGGACACATTCCAAAGAGACTGAAAATTACCATCTAAAATATAACAAAAACCACATCAGTCTATATAAACTATCCTCTTTAAAATAACCAATCACATCAGTCAATAGAAGCTGTCTTTTATGAAAAAACCTATTGCATCAGTCATATTATAAGCAATGTCCTTAAAATATCCAATCTCAGTGCAGTCAAACAGTCACTGTCTTTCAGACTGTCTCAGACAAAAAACAAACAAACAAATACTGCAGTCAAAAAGTTACTGACCTAGAAGTCAGCTCTGTTAGTAGCTGCCAACATTCAACGCCTATTCTTAGCTGTTAGTCATCGTGGGAATTCTACGGTTACGCTCCCTGCAGAAAGATGAGGGTGCTTTTGTCATTGGCTTGAGGAACTATTTTTAAGACAATGAACAGTGGATAATGGTTTGGTTGCTGGTATGTTGTATGCTCCGACAACAATTTCTCTGAGGTCCATTTCTTACCCGGGTCAGATTCCTTCCTTCAAAATCTAACCTGTACATACTGTAATCTACAACCCAATCGCCATCCTATCTCTTACTCTAGTCTTTGATGAAATACATATATGTAAGGCCAAGAAATCATTCACTTGAGCAAAAGTTGGATTTAGGATACCTTAGGATACATGTACAATAATTGTTACTCAACAACTGTTAGGCTCTTCCCCCTAATTTCTCCATACAAATTTGAAGAAATTGCTTGGAATGGATAAAATCTCAGTACTCTTGCTTTGTCCCATCAGGGCCCTGTTTCATAGAACTTGTTATCAATAACAATTCGCAATTATAACTGTTATAAGCTACTGAAATCCTTGCATCTGATTGGCCGAGAGCAAATTTGTCATAGAAATGTGGCGGTTGTTACTGATAACAAGTTTTATGAAACATGGGCCAGGTTTTTACTAATTCATTCTGGAAGAATAAAAGTCATTTGAACACGCCACTATACATATGAAATATTCTTTTCATCCCTTAACAAGCTACACCTGCCCATATTCTTTTATGAAATATCCTTCTTGCAGGAATTAATCAACCTCATGACTGCTTCTTCACTGCATTCAAAAACAAGACTAAACATATTCCTGTCATGATTAACATGTTTAAAGCACCAAGGATATTTGGAATAAAATATCCTAAGATTAGCTTTTACTAAGAGGAAGTAGTAGCTCTGATCTGATCTTGCAACATTGGACTTGAACATGAGTGGATAGGAAGTCAACATGAATGACTAATTCAATGACCTTGGTTTCAACCCGGTCCTGTGCCAAACTCTTGGGTTTTGTGTATCCTTGCATGAGCACTAAACTTCTTACTCAATTTGCATTTGGTGTCTTAGTAATTATGTTGTACAGGTTATGTGGTTTTAAAGAATTTTCACTAACTTTTTAAAATGTCCAATATAAAGCACGGACAACATCGATTTCTATTATTAATTTGTACCTGGTCATTAGAACGTTGCTGCCAATGTCTTTTATAATTGCACCACAGCTCATAATTCCAAAACTGAGTCCTTCCTACAATCATCCCAACAATTTTTCTCATCTACAGTTGAGCATCGAAATGTTCTACAGTGTAATATTAAAAAAAAAATTGAAGTAAATAAGGGAAGCATGCAATGGCTTCTCTCATAAAGGAAATAAAACATATATAGCTGGAGTCACTCTCCTTTTCAGGCATCTTTGAGACTTGAGATTTGAACCCTAAGTAATCCCTGTTCAACCTTTTCTAGGCAAAGTATCTAATATTCTAATATAATTTTTTCTCAAGTTGCCATGAATAACTCATACCCATGCCTTCCTGTCAAATGATCCGGCATCAGAACTCAACATTTCCTCTGCATTCGCAGGCGTCAGGTTGTCGCAGATGGATATCGCTAACAACCCATGACATGAAAACAGATATGGTGGGACTGCACTGGGGGTAGGGTGTGTTGTTAATGGGTTTGTATTAGATTACTTGATCATAGAGAACATGAACAAGGAGTGTGCAAAGCTTTGATCATTATCACAAATTTGCAGTATCAGGTCTGCTACTAAATAACATTTGAAAACATCAAAGTGTTTGATATCAGACATGCCTCCTGCTTAAAAGAAGTATCTCTGACAGTTAAAACACTTCAAGAAGTACTCACAGTCAAGGATATTTGCTCTGGATAATTGAGAATTCAGTTCAAGATTTAAAGGCTACAGCATTACGAGTTTGGCTTACAGCTTTGTACAACACATGCTCTAGCATGCTTCTGAGTTTATTTGGTACAGGATACAGCATTAGGTTTATGGTTGGAATTGAGTTTTAGTTTAAGTATACATGTGAGTCTATAAAAAGGACACCCAGATTCAACCCTAAATGTCATTGCAATCAGTAGATATAGATTTAATCAAAGATATTCTTATTGTAGCTTATCATGTTTCCTTTAATTTGAGACACTGATCAACAAAATCCGACCATGGATAGCTGAACAGTAACATTTTCCCTGATGCATGTCAAGTTTGCCTCTGCCCAAGTTTTGAATGAAATGATGGTCAACCCAAGGTTGGTTTAATGATCTCCATTCCAGTTCAATGCACTCACAAATAATGAAAGTAACTCCTGAACACCATTCAACCTAAACTTGGGTAAAGACGATTCTGACATGCTTTTTGAAAATGGCCAGTGCTCAGTGATTCATTATCGCATTTTGGTGAGCAGCCTATCAAATTAAAGAAGAGTTTATCAGCTATCATACCTTTATAATACATTTCAGCGATATCACTTGATCTTTAAAATTTTGGGGCTTGAAAACAGGTTTCCTTTTTTACTGACTCACACTGAAGGGGTAGGGTTAGGGTTAGGTATGGTGTCTTGTCCAGAACTGAAGTTAGGAATTTGGATTAGTGAAGGATATTAACAATAGTCGCTGAAGTATATGTTGAACTACCACATGTTCACATTTTAGACCATCTCAACAAAACAAGTAACAAACAAAATTATTTGTAAAAATGAATGTCCACTCACCTTGGTCGTTTTTCCCAAGTCCAGTGATGGTCAGAACCCCTGTATCGGTCACTGATACCCTTCCTCTGGACAGCAGAGGATCTTGACCATTCAGCCAGGTGAAGGAAGGGTCTGGATGACCGCTGGCCTGGCAGGTGACGGTCAGCTGCTGACCAGCTTGGAGGGTCATGTTGGGTAGTGGTGTCACTTCAGGCTCAACTGCAAGAAAATTTTTTTTTTTGAAGTGTCACTATCGTTCTGCAGTATTACCATTGAGTGCTCATTGTATATGTTAACCCTTTCGAGACAAATGACCACATTTTGTGGTTTGGCTCAATAACTTTTGATTCAGAGCTCTAAAAAATATACCAGATGCATGAGTAGAAAGAGCAAAAATTTCTACACACTCATTATTTCCATTTTTGTTGCATGACCATATTGCATTTGATGCCAGGAATTTTAAAAAGGAGAATAAGCTTCAAAATCCTTAAATTGGCAACACATTGAGAGGTTCAAAATCACTGTTTTTTAACAAAATTGGCAATTTTTTCAACTTTTGACTAAGTTTCTAATGATGTATATTGTTTTCAAAGACATTACATTTTGTTAGAACCATGTAACACTAGAAGAAAAATATAATCGTTGCCAATTTGAAGAACAAAATGTGATCACTTTAGCCCTTAAATAATTCCTGTCCTGAAAGGGTTAATAATTGTTATTAGACAGACTTTGACAAAGCATACCATATGTGAATCAAGCATTTCTACAACTGCTTCTAATTCCTAGAATTAAACTAGGGACCTTTGGTAAAGGAGAGCTATCTTTTAACCCTTTCAGGACAGGAATTATTTAAGGGCTAAATTGATCACATTTTGTTCTTCAAATTGGCAACAATAATATTTTTCTTTTAGTGCTACATGGTTCAAATAAGGTGTAATGTCTTTGAAAACAATATACATGGTTAGAAATTTGTTGAATAGTTGAAAGAAATTGCCAATTTTTATGAAAAACAATGATTTTAAACCTCTCAATGTGTTGCCAATTTAAGGATCTCAAAGCTTATTCTTGTTTTTAAAATTCCTGGCATCAAACGCAATATGGTCATGCAATAAAAATGGACATAGTGTGTGCAGAAAATTTTGCTCTTTCTACTCATGCATCTGGTATATTTTTTAGAGCTCTGGATCAAAAGTTATTGAGCCAAACCACAAAATGTGGTCAATTGTCTTGAAAGGGTTAACCCACTGGGCTACATGAATATTGGTTTTCTTGTCCAGTGAGGCCATTTTAATGGAAATCTAGAAGTGACCTGATTCACTTTCATGGGTTCGGTGCCCCAGTGCTTTGCAAGAGTTTTGACAACATGTAAGTTCTTAAAGATTTAACTTTTTTGTGCTGTTGGCTCATTTAAAAGTACTGGGTCAGATCAAATGCATTACTAAACTTTTTGATTAATATTGGTTTTCAGTAAACAATGAATACTGTTTTGTATCATGACTACATTCTGTTTAGGGATGCTATCGAATCGGTGAATATTCTAGATTAAAATTCATGAAAACACCACCAAGAATCCGTAAGACCAAAGGACTGATACAAATACTCTGGCAATGTTATTCAGAGACAATGCTATTTCTTTGAGGAATAAATAATTATAAATGATGAAATCTGTATTACCAAAAACATCCAGATATGCATCAACGGTCACTGTTCCTTGAGCATTGGCTGCTCTGCAGGTGTATTTCCCTGCACCCTCAGGCAGAGCGTTAGCAATGTTCAGTCTTCTGCCCTGCTCATCGATGCTAGCCCAAGATGGGAGAGCACCATCGTTGAACAACCAAGAGAGAGTTGGAGTTGGTGTGCCCGTTGCATTGCATTGGAAGGTTACTACCATGTGCTCATGGACCGTCTGGTTTTCTGGTTCCACAGCAAACTCAGGTACAGCTGAGAAGGGAAAAAAAAGAAAAAAAAGTGTGTTATAAATACCTGTAATACTCTCTGAGACGTGGTGTCCAGAATACAGATCTATTTCTCGCCTGAGTTTGAAGTGCAGACATGGAACCAACATCCTTTAGCATGCTAGTAATCTACATTTATCACTCCTTATCTAGGCGCACTACCTGGAAAGCAGAGATTCTTTGAATGCCAGAGTGCCTCATCGGGTCTTTTCTTTTTTTAATTCAAGGCGCATTCATTGGGGTTTTGCATAAGAAAAATATCAACACAAACACAAATGCTTGATGCTAAAATTAAAAGTC
Organism: Heliocidaris tuberculata; assembly: GCA_025618425.1. Lineage (NCBI taxonomy): Eukaryota > Metazoa > Echinodermata > Echinoidea > Camarodonta > Echinometridae > Heliocidaris > Heliocidaris tuberculata. The sequence goes on from CM046848.1 coordinate 6,674,333, forward strand.
TAGCTGATGAAGATTGCCCATGATATATTCAGTTATATACTTGTGTCCCTTGCAAAATAAAATAACATAAACTTACTCCATACTACCAGGGTTCCAGTACCCTCAGCAAATCCAACATCGCTCTCCGCCCGGCAACGGTAACTCCCAGCATGCTCAGGGCGTGCTCTAGTGAGCACCAGTCCAGCATTGGTCTGGACGTAGGAGGGGTCATCAGAAGGGTCGAGCTGGAGAAGGACATCGTCTTTGAACCATGTGACCGTGGGGACGGGGTCTCCGATGACGGTGCAGGTCAGGGTGGTTTGTGACCCTTCACTTACTGTGACCTCAACAGGGCTTGATGTGATCTGGGGCGGAACTATGATGGGAGGAAGGTGCGATAGCATGTAATTTGTGTGTCAATCTTTCACAATATTTTTTTTCTTTTATAGAGCATTTTAAGACAGTACATACAAGTAGCTCTTCTCGAATTGATGTGAACTGTGCTGGGAGGAGAGGTGATAGTGAGCAAGTACTCAATGTTTCTAGATATTCTTTAAAGTGAAAACATTATACAAACGAAGAATCAATTGATGCATTTCATAAGCAATGCTCATTAACTAAAGATAAAATACAATGCCTTCAATCTCTCCCTCTTCATAAGCTGAATCAGCTTAATACAAACTGAATAAGAACAATATTATCTCATTTAATCCTTTCAGACTACAACTATATATACTGTAAGCACTACAATTTGCACATTTGACAAAGTACTGCAAATTTAGCAAAATGAGAGACACTCTCCCCAGCCCCCCATAAAAACAACAAGTGCCACTTGCCTCAGTTGTAAACTATATATGAGGTATGAAGAATTGTCTGTCTAACAAATGTGGGATATACGCCTTTAAAGCACTGTCTATCAAAAACTTCATCCTGTTTTAGAATTTGATATGCGATACCCTAAGCTGTAAGCTGATACTATATAAAGATGGACTTGAGGGTGAGTGGTGTCCTTTCTTCTGGATTACATGGTCCAATTGCTAGTGACTAATCTCTTATGGAAAATGATACCATTCCTCAAATAGCCAAACTGGATTTCAGGAATCCCTCCCAACCCGATCTTCCCAAAATCCAGCGATTAACACAAATTGGGCTAATTTGTCGGCCAGATTATACAATTAGCGCCAGAGTCACTGTTTCTTTCTGCACGCTTAAAGATACAGGAACGGCAATGTTTGGCAGCGTTCCATTTCATAACACCCCTGGAAGATGTGGGAATCTATATTTAGATTCCTTTTGAATGCCATTTCTCCCACCATTTCACACATGCTCTGTGATACAGTTTCACAGATAGTGTTCGCTTTGCACCAATTTTGTCGCAAAAGAACTGGTAATATTTTTTTGCTTTAATCCTCAGTGCACTTTCATTTTCACAAGTGATAAAAACATAATCATCAAAAAGTGTACTTAGAAGTAAGCCATAATTGATTGAAATTGAATATGAAATGCACAAAAAATTAATGATCCATAAATGCCACTTTGCAGAACAAAATATAAATATGGCATATACAGTAAATGCATAATAATACATATAAAAGTTATTTAGGCCAACATATTGTACAAATAAATAAAAATTCAACAATTATTTTAAAATAAGGACTACTTACTGAGGACATTCACAAAAGCAGACGCTGTTTCTGTGTTGTATGGGTTGCTTGCTTCACACTGATACGTTCCTTCATCAATAGCAACAATATTTCGGATGTGAAGTAGCCCAGTTGACCTGAATGTGAACAATATTGAAAAATTCATCAGAAAAGGGTATTGAATGGAGTATTGAACATCTGGTCAGCTGATACATATACATGTAGGTATGACTAATTGAAAAGATGCTGAATAATATGAACCCCCTCTAAAAGTAGAAACTTTAAAACAAATTTAAACAAAAACAAAACAAAACAAAACAAAAAAGAAACCCCTCAAAAACATCCCTGCAACAACCATACCTGAAATCTCACAAGGATTATCCTACTGTATAAATGAAGACTGATATTGACATGTATAATTAGAAACCAGCGAACAAAACTGATCTTTGGCAGTCCATCAAGTAAATTCATAGAAAAGTGAATGTCCTGTGAGATTTTGTAGACAGCTACATGTAGTCCTCAGAGTATCAAGGATTTGTAATACAGGTGAAATTGCAAACAGCTGACCATCGCATAGTAATTATGTATTAAATTACTTTAATAGTGTATAACTTTTAAGGGAAATGTATATATACAAAGATTCGAATTTGACAACATAATTTTCCCCTCCATAGTATTCTGAATCAAACATAATCAATTATGAAATATCAAGTATTTTGTTTCACTTCAATTTTATCCTAATTTCCAATATGAGAATGAAACATTGCACATCCTCCTTTCAAAGTTCTACTGAAATCATGAAATGTTTCAGAGTTTCTCGAGTAGAAGTTTTAAAAAGAATGTTACCATTTCCTCAGCTCACATTATCAAAGACAGAATATGGAAATGAATTACATATACCATACCTTGACCCCATCCCCCATGGGACGTGGAACCAGAGGGGTCGCCCCCCTCCCCTTCTTTAGAAGACATGTTTTGTAATGCTTATGTAGAAAAATAACATGCTAATTCGGATGCCTAGCCTTCCACTTTCAAAAACACTCCGTGGCACCTGCCCCCAAAATTTGTAGAGAAATGGGTACCCTAAAAACTTGTTTACTTTTATACAAAAGGCATACATGTAGATGGGAACAAATTTGTGAAAAAATAGGTTTATGAGAGTGGAGTAATCTGGTTGTCGTCACCCTCTCTTGACTTGAGAACACCTAAACACTCTGGTTTTCAAGTGTTAATGTCCAAAAATAGTGTCTATAACATCCCCACATCCTCAAAAAGAAAATAAATATGCAAAATATCTGTGCGAGAAAAAAACTACATTTATGAGAGTGAAATAGTCTAGTTCTCATTAATCTCTCTTATTTAGAGTCTACACCTAAATAAACTGGTTTAATACAAGAAAATATTGTATTATGATATTGTCAAGATCCTCTCTTTAACCCCCCAAAATGCATCCTTAAAAGCACATAAACATACATGTAAAAAAATACCAGTAGAAAAAAAAATTAGGTTTATGAGAGTTTGATAATCTGGTTCTCATCAATTCTCTCTCGATATGAGAACACCTAAACAATCTGTTTTACAAATGTTTATTGTCCTGGGAATGCTCTGATATCCTGCTGCAACAGAGTAGAAGTGTCTGGCCAGGAAACGCACGGTAATTGACGAACACAAGTTTGGACAACAGGGTCATGTGACTAAGCAATCCACGCCATCTGGGAATACTTTGGGAATGATGATGACACCTAGCTTACAAGTGGTCTATCCCACTTTTTATTTTAAAAGTTTTATTGTTGTCAACGGTCAAGGAATTGTGTGGATTTGACAAGACATGATGGTTTGTGTTAAGAATCATTTAGTGACAAGATGTCGTTGAGTTATATTGCTGTCATATGAATTTATGTGCAAGGCCTTATTAAAGATGAAGGAGTACAGAGAGAGAGAGAGAGAGAGAGAGAGAGAGAATTTTTTGGAGGGAGATGGTGTGCAAGAGAAAGGTAAGAGATTGAGCGATACAGAATCAAGATGAAAACTGGAAAAATCAAGGACGTAAGATATAATAGATATAAATAAATGATTTTATATGAGAAAAAGTACAAAAGTTTCTACAGAAAGAAAAAGAGGAGAAAGATTATGGCATATAATTTTCTAAGGGGGGAGAGACATACACAGGTAAGGAAGAGAAAGAGAGAGAGAGAGAGAGATGCATAATCACTAAATAATTCATTTCACTTCAAAATAAATGCATTTTGCTTACCCAATTGTTGTGCGTTGATCTGCCGTCAGAAGTCGGCTATCTTTGTACCATGTTATTGTTGGTTTGGGGTCACCCTCAGCTTCGCAGGTCAGACTCAGCTCATTACCCAGAACCACTGTGGTACCGTTTGGAGGACTGACAATACTTGTTCCAACTATCATTCAATAAAAAAAGTAGAAGAGATAGCTATGATTACAAAAAGAGACACATTTATTCAAAATTATATAAATCTTTTGAAAATGCCCAAATGATAATGTGCATGTATATGAATGATCTACATGTACATGTATATTTTCAGAAGTGCAACACAAGTTTAGCAATCTACAAATTGAGCATATCCCCATGCAGAAAAATTACGGTTCAATTCAGACACCACCGATAAAAGAGATTTATTGGACTCATAATAACCTCTCTTGGGGGGGGGGGTATAATATTGAAGTACATGTACATGCAATTCAGATCAGATGTTCCAAATTATTCCTTGACAGGTGTTAAGATTTTTTTTTCTTCAATTTTCGAAATCTTTTCAATGGGGGGGGGGGGGGAAGCTTTCTAAATTCATTGTTTTATCATTTTGTTACAATAATACAATATAATCCTATTTGCCCAGGGTATAGCCTTAACAGTATTAATACTGCTCTACCTGAAGGCCCAGCTATCATTATTATCCTAGCATAGCCACTACCCATTTAATACTCCTGGGTTGAGAGGGGCAAATATGGGTAAAACACCCTGTCCAAAGATGTAACCATCGAGCGAGGATTGAACCCAGAACCTCTTATATGACAGACAAGAGCCTTCACCAATATACATGTACCACAGTGCTCCAATGTTAAAAGAATGATTTCTCAAGTAAAGGCTCACTAAAATATGAAGTGGTAAACTGCCTCAAAAAAATCTCAGGTTTTTTTTTTAGTTCTGGGAAAGGTAAAAAAAAAATTGTGAGTTTTCTCATCCTTTTTATGTTAGTTTGGAAGATTATCATAGTACATGTAGATATGTCCCCTGAAAAGGATTGCTCTTCAAATGCTCTCACATTCAAAACAGGACAAGAAACAGCTGAAATGTTCGGGCCGAACATTTGTGTGTAGTCCCATATACACATTTCTGCATGCAGTCTTATCAATTTGGAGATTCCAAAACTCTACAGCATACACCAATTCTTATTTGATATATAATCTACCTTTCCCAATTGCTTTGAGGCAGTTTTTTTTTCACAATTTAATCTCATGACCAGAACTTTATCTTTAGTTTAGCATACTGTACTTCACATTCTTATATCTTATAACACACAGGTAAGTGAGTACACTGACGAAGGACCTTTTTTGGGTCATGCATGCATCCCCACTTGCCATTCATTTATACAATGAACGAGCCAACCCATGTGAAAAAAAGAACCTCAAAAGTACTGCAAATACTACAGTACTTTTGTGGTACTTTTGTAGTAAGACTGTAGTAGTACCTAAAGTAATTTTGCAGTACAGGTCGAATTGTAGTAATTGTTGTGGTAGAACTGTAGCATACTATTGCAGTACAACAGTAACAACTCTTGTACAACAGAACAATACTACAGGAATACTGTCCAATTTAACACAGCTTTACTCAGTTTTCTCCAGTTTCTCACAGAAGTAGTATTAAAAGAAAATATCAAGGCATATAGCATTAGTCCTTTTCTATACCCCATTCCTGCCTTCTGTACATGTAGGTGTCTGGCCATCTTATGAGAAAGTGATAAAAACCCATTATAGAAGGCCATTGTTTCCTGTAATCTTGATAAAGACATCCGGTTCAGGATCAGTCTTGTCAAGAAAGGAGTCTCAAAGTAAGACCTGACGTGTATGAAAACAGGAAGTCTGCTTTTAATTGATGATGGAAAGAACACAGGAATTCTTCCTTGTATTCTAAGACAAAGGGCCTATCAATTTATGCATATTTCTCTCCAGCATCTTTAGTTACCAACTATTTAGCGCACCTGCTATGCATAATGGCATCTCTATGGATGGAATACATTTTGCATGTACATAAGTTGTTGCTAAGTCGGGCAAGCCTCTGGCAAGCTTTTGAGTCGTCAAGAGAAACTTTTGTTCAAGTATGCATAAAATTAGTAAACATGTCTATTATCTTAAAAGGTAAAGTTTCAATATTCTCTGATGATTTAGAAGATCATGTGGTTTTCTTAATTATTAAGAGCCTACTATGAAAATGTTAAAATTTCAAGCAAAATCTAGATTGTAAGAAAAAGGAGGATCCCCTACTGTGTTTTATTGTCATTTACATCTTTTTTTATAAGCAAATATAGAATTTTGGCATTAAACTGGCAACAAAATTCTTCAATTTTATTATTTATGAGAGAAGTGTTATTCTGCTTTATAATTTTACAATTGGTTTACAAAGCCAAGGTTCAATAACTCTTAAAGTCTTGGTGGGAAGTCATTCAGATTTGGTATTAGACATAAATGTCAAAACATATTTACAAAAAAAAAAAAAAATTAAGTTATTATTAGTCTTTACCACACAGACAGCCCATCTTTAATAACTGTAACATAATACCAAAATACTACTCCAGGGTGGTTTTACACTAGTGAGCAAAATTACATTGGATTTTGGGTCCATCTGCCAGAAAAACTCACACAAGAAACTAGTTCACACTAACATTGGCAGGAGAAAGATTTCTTCAAGTTTTATACAAACAGGTAAAACTTAAATATTCATTTCCTCTATGATATCCATGCACTATGCTTGCATGAGAGAATTTCATGTCAATCACAGAGAACTACAATATTATAAATAGACAGTCACATTATACCATAAATGAGAGTGAGACCTTCTATTAAACTCCATACTTTTGATAAGAAATTTTCAAGAATTCAAGAAAGTACAGATTTTTTTTCAGATTACCCTCACCCCCATTCCCACCCCCGAAACAAATACTGAATACCATTTCATTCACATAGCACAAATTTTGTGAAAAATATTGATAGATATGTTCTACATGTAGATGAGTTACAAAATTTGTATCTGAATGAAAATGAATTTTCCTGAAGTTTTGATCTAATGTGAATGCTCTTCACTGATTGGGAGTATGTGGAAAGATCCATCAGGCTTTGATGGAAATGAGATTAATCTTTTGCGGTTGTCCCAGTGCCAACAATAATTTTGCACAGGTAGAACTTCATTGGTTTACCCTTCTCTCTTTCAAAGCAGTTCCTAGCAGACATAGGCCCAAATTCACGAAAAAGGTTAACACATGGCTCAAATCATGGTTTAAACCTCCACCTTGGACTAAAATAAGCATAAATAAGCATATATTAAGTGCATTACTGTCCACCCATTAGACAAGAGGATATGCACGTACTACGCTTATGGAGGTTTAAACCACAGGTTAATTGAGATAAACCTCTTTCATGAATTCTGGCCATAATTTCCTAATTCCCTAATTTTGCATACTCTTTCTCCCTCACCCTCTGCTTTTCTAATTTTTTTCTCCTACCATATCTCTCTTTGTTCCATCTCCCACTCTCTCTCTCTCTCTCTCTTTCATCCTTCTTTCCAAATTCCAGAGATGTCATAGTCGAGTGGTTTAAACACTTGACTTCACATGCAAAGGTCGTTGGTTCAATCCCCGGCATGACACTTATGTCCTTGAGCAAGGCATTTTATCTAAATTGCTCCTCTCCACCCAGGTGTTAAACGGGTACCCGGTAGGATGCGAAAGTCATAACAGTTTGTTTAGCATAGTGAAAATCTGTAAAAAGTTTTCTACTAAATTGGATCGGCATTGGATTGTGAAAGATCAAAGACTTAATTTTGTTCTATTCCAAAGTTCTCCTTGTAAGACAGGTCCCAAAAGGCAACCAATTCACATACCTGCTACTGTCAGGGTTGCGGAACGTGATGTAACTTGTTGAGGAATAAAGTCGTTGCTTGCCACGCAGAAGTACTCTCCCTCGTCTGATTTAGCAGCCGCTGAGAAATACAAGTCTCCCTCATCTGGAATATATTTTGAAAAAGCACCAGGTGAAAAGAATTAAAAGATATAGCAGAAATACGGATAAATTTACAAAACTGGACATACATGAAGATGTATTTTCACAAGATTTACTGGTAGGAGTTAACTACATATATAAAGCAAGACTATTAATGTAATTCAACAAAATATCAATGCAAAATATATCCAACAACAAGATGGAATATATAAGGAGAAAAAGCATACAGACTATTTACAGAGATAAAACGATTTATTCCATTATTTCCATATACTTATTATAGACATAGTTTTGGGTGAAAAATGAAAAAGGGAAAAAGAGGCAAATATTCATCATTAGGAAGCTATTAGGTGAATTAAGCAGTTATTAAAGATAAATATTTTGAATATTTAATTGTGAATCACACATCTGAAACAAAATACATATGCATGGATTGCCCAATCAGGCATATCAAAACAATATTTTCTGGTACAACACTACATTTACAAGGTAAGTCAGCAAGGATAATGCTCACAGAGCTTAGATGCACATGCAGTGCTGGAAATAGAAAAAATAAAATGAAATGATATGAATTTGCAATTTCTACCTATATACTGTCAGTCAAGCAATGGCTGTGCACATCGTCTTGTTAACAAACATATGCCAGTGCCCATATAGACCCGAATCCTTCAGTCTGCTCTAACTCACACAGATTGTGCCTGACAGAATCTATCATTTCCATATGCCAAAGTAAACTGGTCCACATCACTCTGCAACATCATTTTCTTTTGCTCTTTCTACACTTATCTCTCATTTTCATTGATGTTAGAAGCATCCTGTGATATGGTAGGGGATGGGGGGGGGGGGGGTCATAATTTCAAATATTGATTCTTGATTTGAACTACAGATATGTGTTGCATAATATATATTAATGATGTTTTATAAAGACCATTTCAAAAAGGAAACTATTCAATAATACAATATATAAACAGCTTGAAATTAGCATGACCAGCCCAAGCCCCTAAACCTCCTCCCCCCCCCTCCATTCAACCTATTACTCGCTTTTCATCACTTCTTTTTCCAGAACAAGCTTTACCAGCTTCCTTCTCCGTCAATCGTTTGAGCAAAACAGATCTTTGGTAGACTCTAACTCACTTCCTTGCTTACATCTAAAGGGTGCGTTTATAGCTCTATTTTTCAGGCCTGAATCAGTGTTTTGACACACGTTTAATTTAAAACACTCTTGTGTCTGGAGCTTTTTATGCAGAAACACAGTTTAAAAAAAACAGTTACAAAACACCCAAAAAGGCAGAGCCCTAATTTGCGAGGAGAAAAGAGCTATAAACTGGGTAATGTGAAGCAGTGTTTCATATCGTGTGTTTCAAAATGCTGCTTATGGCTTCGTAACTGAGCTATAAGTGCACCCTAATAAACTGAAGACCGCGAGAATGTTTTCATCTTCATCTCATGTTCTTCTTGTCTCTATTTACGCAGAGAATCTAGGCCAGGGATTACTGGTTTCCTCCACAAAGCTAGATAGGTAATGAGTAATACAGTACATGTATCAAAGTTCATATACAGTTTTGGGCAATTCCACATGGAGAAAATATTTTCAAAAGTTGCTTCATAACTTATAGAATCTTAACATTTGGTGCAGGCAGCTAATGCCATTATCACAGGAAGCAGATCATAATCCATTTATATCAGTAATTTCATTGGCTGAAATAGAATTCAGAATGTCCTGTTGAACAAAACAGTTCAAAGAAATTTTGTTACTGAGATTCTTTGATATCTGAGACTTCTAGGAGCAAGGAGTTGTATTTTAAAAATTTCCATAAGATAGCAAGTACATGTACATGTACATGTACAGTATATCATTAAATGAAATCCTAAAAGGACTATACAAAAAGAGCTAACCCACACCTTTAAATACAATTAGTACATGTATTAAATATGACATGTAGTTCTGTTACCTGCAATTAGGGATTGCCCCTTTTGGTAAGCTTCCAAAAACTTGATACATAGCAAAATACATACATGTACTAAGAATTCTAAGCAGCTGTAAACTTTTTTTTTCTCTCCTAAAGTAGAGTATTTTTTTTTAGAAATGAAAGCTGAAAAATATTTTGATCTGGATCTAAAATGCTTCACTGAAACTATTTTGCAAAAACATGAAACATTTGTAATTTTGGAGCACTTACAAAATCTTTTGAAGTCAATTATAGTTTTTGGTTTCATTATGCCGGTAGATGAAAATATTGTTAAAAAATCCATTTGGGATCTAGGGGATTTAGCTTTGAACAAATACATGTATATGTTTTAACAGTAAACTCTGCTTAACCTCTCCTAATCTAATCAGCTAATTCTTTTCATTACCACATCATTGATAAAGATACCATCAAATTCCCCTGGCAGAAATTAGCAGCAGGAAAAGGTATGGAAATAGGAGAAGTACTTAAGAAGCCCAGCATTAAAAAAGAAAGAAAAAAAAAAAGTCAGGTACGTTTTGGGTATGTGTATCCCCCTTCCCTCTCCAACTCTACCCCTCCCTCCATCGTACTTCCTCTCTCTATCCCAACCCTTCTTTCCATCCTATCTCCTCTTTCCATCCTTATTTTAACCCTATCCCTTCTCTCTATCAACCACTCTTCACCGTACCCCCTCTCTACCCCTAACCCTCTCTTCACTCTTCCCTTCTGTCGATCTTAACCCCTCTCTTCACCCTACCCTCTCTCTCTACCTCTACCCCCTCTCTACCCCTAACAATCTCTTTACCCTTCCACTCTGTCCATCTTAACCCCTCTCTGCACCCTACCTTTTTCTCTTTCTACCCCTACCCCCTCTCTACCCCTAACACTCTCTATACCCTTCTCCTCTGTCGATCTACCCCTCTCTTCACCATACCCCCTCTCTCTACCTCTATCCCCTTTCTACCCCTAACCTTCTCTTCACCCTTCCCCTCTCTTTACACCCCAAGCCCCTCTATTCATCTCCCCTCTCTCCATCTTACCTCCCTTCACCCTACCCTCTTTCTCTACCCTACCCCCTCTCTACCCCTAACCCTCTCTTCACCCTTCCCCTCTCTTTATCCTACCCCCTCTCTCTACACCCTAGCCCCTCTCTTCATCTCCCCTCTCTCCATCTTACCTCCCTTCACCCTACCCCCTTTCTACCCCTAACCCTCTCTTCACCCTTCCCCTCTCTTTATCCTATCCCCTCTCTCTACACCCCTAGCCCCTCTCTTCATCTCACCCTCTCCATCTTACCCCCCCTTCTTCACCCTACCCTCTTTCTCTACCCCTAACCCTCTCTTCACCCTTCTCCTCTCTTTATCCTACCCCCTCTCTTTACACCCCTAGCCCCTCTCTTCATCTCCCCTCTCTCCATCTTACCTCCCTTCACCCTACCCTCTTTCTCTGCCCCTACCCCCTCTCTACCCCTAACCCTCTCTTCACCCTTCCCCTCTCTTTATCCTACCCCCTCTCTCTACACCCCAAGCCCCTCTATTCATCTCCCCTCTCTCCATCTTACCTCCCTTCACCCTACCCTCTTTCTCTGCCCCTACCCCCTCTCTACCCCTAACCCTCTCTTCACCCTTCCCCTCTCTTTATCCTATCCCCTCTCTCTACACCCCAAGCCCCTCTATTCATCTCCCCTCTCTCCATCTTACCTCCCTTCACCCTACCCTCTTTCTTTACCCTACCCCCTCTCTACCCCTAACCCTCTCTACACCCTTCCCCTCTCTTTATCCTACCCCCTCTCTTTACACCCCAAGCCCCTCTATTCATCTCCCCTCTCTCCATCTTACCTCCCTTCACCCTACCCTCTTTCTCTACCCTACCCCCTCTCTACCCCTAACCCTCTCTTCACCCTTCCCCTCTCTTTATCCTACCCCCTCTCTCTACACCCCTAGCCCTTCTCTTCATCTCCCCTCTCTCCATCTTACCCCCTCTCTTCACTCTACCCTCTTTCTCTACCCTACCCCCTCTCTACCCCTTCCCCTCTCTTTACACCCCTAGCCCTTCTCTTCATCTCCCCTCTCTCCATCTTACCCCCTCTCTTCACCCTACCCTCTTTCTCTACTCCTAGATACTCTCTCCACCCCTCTTCTCTCTGTCTGCACCCTACCCCCCCCCCCCTCTCAACTCTACCCCCTCTCAACTATCCCTCTCCCACCCTACTCCCGCCTCCTTCACTTACATTTAAATCTTGATATGAATATCATAGATGTGACTCAGTTGGTTATCTGATACAAGAATATTTCCTTTCTTCCTATATTGCAAACTGCATAAGAGATCCAATTAGAGAAAATGGCTTTTAAGGGGAATGTTACAAGTTGTTAATTGCAAGAGCACTGATCAAACCTAGCAAATTATATTTCACATTTTAAGGAAAATGAAAGGGGAAATGAAACCTTTAATACTCAGCATGGGAAATTACAGGCAGAAATGATAAATGTACTTGTATCAGAAGATAAGCCTACAAGCAATGTGGGCAGACAGATTTACATGTACCTTTTTTCACTTGCACTATTTAATCATAAGTTTGAGAATTCAAAACTACCTTTTGCTAAATATCAACAATGTCAAATGTACTTGGTATCTTTTCGCATTTCTGTTTGTTTTACACTTTCACATTGTCTAAATCAGATTGCTAATCATATATTCATATGTTAATAATGCTTTTAAAAATTATATCACAATAAAATAGAAAAATCAGTGGAAAAATACATGGCACATAAGATGGATTAAGCTATAGAATTCTTTAAAACATAGCTCTGTAAAAAGGAAATTTTCACCACTGCAAGTATTAACATATTGTCTGTTGACAGCCAGAGGGGCATTAACTCACATTATTTTTGCACAGAGTTAAAGTCCTTCTTGCTCTCAACAGATCATATAGTGTTAAAAACATAAATCATGCTTAGATATGAAAAGACTGTTCCAAAGATTCAAAAAATACAAATAATGTACAGAATTGTGTTTTCTTCCCCATGTTAATATCATGCAGAGTGGTCTACAAACAAAAATTCAAACATGTCAAATTGCACTGGGAAGAAGTATAAACTGATGTATGCGAAGCACAAAGTCTGTTGCGGCCAGAGTCCAGAGCCTGCTTGAGGGCCCTGGAAGTTCTGTGGTTCTCTGAGGCTTTCTAGTGCAATATCAGGCATATATTAAAGCATTTTGAAAGCATTTTTTTATGACTAATATGTCATGAATAATTTGGCCTGAAAATTACTATTTTAAGAAATCTTAACCTGCCGCTGATTTTCAAACCTGTAGTTTCAAAATTCAAACTTGTCGCTATTACATGTTAAAACCCCTTGTGGACCACCCTGAATGTATGCTATAGGTTAACATTCATGCAGTTGAGATTTAGCGTTTCAGATCTGGTTCTGTTACAAATTAATACCAGGAAGAGAGGGAGAGAAGATAAGATGGAAGATTTGGATGGGTTTCCCCTATCAAGAACCATCCCATCCTTTTCCTCAAATGGATCAAATATATATATCCAAAATCAGGTTAGCCTTAGTATGAACTGGTTCATATGTTCGAATACATGTATCATAGGAGATCAAGCTGATGATTTGATCATAAAAGCCGTTGGACACCCACCTCCCTCTCCCCCTCCCCCTTTCTGCCTCCCCTCTCAATCTCTCTCTTTTCCATGCCCTTCCTACATGTATGTCATATGAAGTATAAAAAGAACCCCCCAAAACATATCTATTTCCCCAGTAAATCAGTAATATAATGTTCTAATGTAATCAATTACTTTTTAGTCTGTCTTTTTGCTGTTGCTGTTGCTGTTGTCTTTTCTTTTCTTTTCAAATCTGTAATTTTATAAGCACTATGGTACTTTCTGTTTTAGTGCTCCTAAATATTCAATATTATTATTATTATTATTATTAAAATGTCTGATAGCTAGAAGGGAGTTAAATGATATTCCTATATTCCTGGCTCTCAGCAAACATTAATATAAAAGATTAACATCAAATGATGACTTGATCACCACAATCACTAGAAAACCATCCCCCGATATCAATTAAAATGAATTCCTTCCCTCTATCTCATTCTTTCTTACTTCCTCCCTCTCCCTACCCCTCTCTTGAACCCTAGCTCTTCTCTCAGTTATCATTCCTTCTCTTCTACCTTTCTCCTTCTCTTTTCATTTTCTCTTACTGCTTCTCCCTCTCTTCTCCCCTCTATCTCTATCTCTTGTTCACATACACACAACAATTGAAATTGACATCACAATAGCATATATGAGCTGTAAACTTATCACCAATTACCCACCCTTTCCAACTGAACATCAGACCCCACCTTCAATAATTGCTGATTACTTGTCTAATTTCATTTTCTGACTCACATGCAAAGTAATAACAATGATGGTGATTGGAACGAGCAAGTTCGGTACAGTCATATGTCAAGGTGTGAGTTTATCATGGAAGGTATGAATGAAAAATCATGTAAAATCATCAACACGATGACATGCTCATTAAACCGTTAGGCGGAGTTCTCCTAACCGCAACAGATATTCTACAATTCACTCATTACAAGCCCCTCCAAAAACACACATCATAGCTGACTACTATTATGCTACAGTAGCTGTATTGCCTCCATTAACAAACCTGACTGATCTTCAAATTCTATAAGAGTGAGGGACCATCTTGTGCTTACCAAATATGGCACTTGCAGAACTTTAAATATGAATTTGGTCATAACCCCAAATCCCAGGGCAGGCTTCTCACATTAGGTCGAACGTACACCGTTTGAAATAAAATATTTAATTATGAGGTACGTCTTGTTCAATTTTACCCTGAATCAAGAAAATATTTGAATCATTCCATTACGAATGTCCAGCTGTTCATACCCTAAGTTCTGCTGGTAGCGACCACCCCCACCCCCCCCCAAAAAAAAGAATTAAAAGCCATTTTTTGTCATACAGCACTATGAATTCAATTTTTATGTTTAAGTCAGTTATTCTAGGCTGCATAATGAATGAATGCCAAATAACAAGTCATCACTTACAATAAAAAGCACTGCATTATATGATGACAGAAAACATTTATCTAATTTTCTGATTAGTTTGTTTTCTGTAAACTTATGTGTATATGTACATGTATCTATTCTGAATCCTACATTTAGGGCTTAATTCATACTTGGCATTTAAAGATTACAACCACAATCCCTGGTGTCAAGTTATTATGACACTAGAGCTTAGGAGAAAGCCTCCGCTCAATTATTATTCTCTCATATTTCAAATGTCACTGTCGGTATTTAAAACCAAACAAATGAATCCAGATGTTCACAATTACAGAAAAAAGATCAAAAGTAGGCCTCATATTTTTCCTCCATTGGGAAGCTTAATTGTGGATAATCCTTCACACTAATTTGTATGTGTGTGGGGGGCTGGGGGGTTGGGGGGGGGGGGGGGGGGGGAGAAACAGACATCTTGAACAGATGTCATAATACTTGTACATGTATTTCAAACTTCATAGAGACATATATGTTCTGAATTAGAGCTTGATTGTAGTAGGTTTAAAGCATATAAGATAGAGATTCTATTGGCTGAACATGATTAAAGTGAAATCTAACAACATTTCCTATTTGCTACTGCAAATATAACAGGCATGTCTTAGATGAGTGAAAATATAGCTCCAATGATTTTCAGAATATTTACTGACTTGAAAAGATTTTAGTGGTCCTTTGTCTCCCTGAATAAAATTGAAAGATAAAATCAAAGATGAAATAATTTTCAGAATATCACCCCTGATTACTACAGTGTAGAACTCTGAGAAAGGCTTTTCAAACCAAGGAGTTATCACAGAAATGTGATAATTCCTTGTTCAAACCAACTATGTGTGTTTACAGTCTGATGGTTTGCTTATCCCTTCTGGTTTCAAAGGCCACAAATGCCACTTACTTTATAACATAAAATAAGGTGAATAACTGCAATTGGGGTAAAAAGGAACAAAAATTATGGAAGTGATTTTGACATAACTTTTATTCCCAGGAATGATGCAGACCCTTTTCATATCTTTCATTCATTATCTGTTCTCAGCAAGAAAATTTTCAAGAAGGTTCCAGTCAACTTCCAAATGAATCCTTGACCCAATGCTGACATGGCAAGTGAAAACACCACCTTACAGACCCAGGAAATTAGATGGATATGTAATGTCTCATCTTCCAATTTACAGCTCCTCTGAATGTTTCATGAGGTTCAGCGAAGAGTCTTTGGTATCAGATCCCTGTCTCTGATGAGGCTCTAGTATGATGGTAAATTGGCACCATTTCATTCCGCTAATGGGTCATTGGGGGGGGGGGGGGGGGTAAACAAGGGATCTAATTAGAGGAATTAGCCTTGCTCCCCCATCAGCCCTCTTTTCCCAATGGCATTATCCTGAACATGGAACACTTTTCTTATTACATTTCCCCCTCTTTTGGGGGTGGGTTCAAGGATTAACAATTTTGATCTTTTTTTAAAAGACCTGTTTTCATTTATTTGCAGACTGCATAATTCAATTCAAAGTGTCACCCACAACACAATTTTCATCTATATGAATCATTCCCTAAAATCTTCTGTATGCCCTAAGAGCCTGCATGACTGTATGGCCCTACTGGGAATAGCTACTGAAATTAAGAAGCTAGAAAGAAGAAGACTGAAGTATCATCTTCACTTTATCTGATGATAAATAGTACAGCATAATTCCTTATTTCTTTCTTTCTTTTCATGTGAATCACCCTGTCCTAAGGATCTTTGTTTTACAGTTCACTGCATTTTAGGATGACAAACAATGTGAGTCACGTTCCTTTGGTCTCTACTGCTATTGTCATTGACTTATTTCTTTAGATAGTGCAACATAATAAGTGAAGAAAAAAGAGAATCAACCATGGGACTCACCTTCCTTTGGTCTTTATTGTAAAAGTAATTGACATATTCTTAAATGTAGCAACATGTTGCCATTTTAATGAGTGGAAGATGTAGAGGATTAATGATGCTTTAGTTTTTCTGCATGCATTTTAATAAATATTTGTTAAAAACAGTTAACAGTTTGATGACAAGAGGATAAAGAGCATGACTTTAAGCTGTAGAACGACGAAGGGTTAACATTTAAAAAAGAATAATTATTACTGTACATGAACTTACGCTAATTCACTCAAATATAAAAAAGCATACACATACACTACATAAAACATGATCAAGAATTAAGACAAGGACTTTAAGATGCAGTCAAGTGATGATACCCCGAGCACATCTCAATCTGGAGAAAGGGGGGGATTCCTGACCCCCCTTACCGGTACGTTTCTCCTTCCCGGAGGAAGTCACTGAAACCACACCTCCAGGTACCAACCCGACGAACTTCCCGGCGGATCATGAGTGATTGGTCTCCACCGGATGTGGGGTGGGGTGAACACATGGATACATACATGTACATGTATATGTGCATCATTTGACCTGATTCCGAGGCTGTGGGAATCTTAACCCCTCCTTCACTTTCCTTAACCAGTCTGTATATATATTCACATTTGTCTCAATTCCCTACAAAAATAATTCATGAATAGAAATATTCAGATAGGTAAACAGAATAGGTGATAGGACTTTTTCAATGATTGCTCCCAAAACCTGGAACTCCCTGCCTTCTGCATTAAAGAATTGCCAAACTCTCACATCATTTAAGAAGTGTCTGAAAACACATCTCTTCTAATTGTCCCCCTTTTTTTCTTCTTAATAGTTCTCTGTTTGTACTTACGTAATGATATTCGTATGATACTGTCTTCTTTGTTTATCTGTTACATGCGCTTTGTATCTGATGAAAAGGCACTTTATAAATGAAATTTATTATTATTATTATTATTAATATTATTTCTAAAGTCATTGATCTTTGGCCTAAATTAAATCTATAAGCCCATCTTTACCATGCCATCCATGATATGCCTTCCAAATTAAAGTTTAATATCAATCACTTAGAAACATAATAATAGTACACGTAGATATAATCTTAAGGTAATTCATTATAGCACCTCGCTCTATACCACACCCATATTTGGCCTCATGAACTTTTCAATTAGTAAAAAAGGTGATTTTTATCACAAACCTGAGGGGAGAAAATTTCCAGAGTGTTGTTACCCAATTATTCCCAAACATATACATGTATCCATTACAACTCCAATACCGCAGACCTGCAGAAGGGAGTCCAAATTGGACACAGAGGAATTCAAGCCTTGAACATGTAGAGATAGATAAGAGGAATATTCAATTAGCATGGGATCTGTTCATGAAGAGTCACCGCTAATCCAATCTTTCATCTGTCCTGCTCGGTACGCTCTGGGGCGAGTGCGTCGTCGAACGTGCTCCGCGAGTCAACGCAAAGCCAGATCCTCTCGAGGACAGGGTTGAGCTGACATCACAACTCAATCAGACCTTTATCTGTTGGGCAATGTTAGCTTCAATTACCCTGTCGCAAACAATCAGGTTTCTAACCAAGAAAATTTACTCTGAAGGATGGCAGGCTACTGTGCGTCCCAAGTTCTATTTTCTTTCTTCGTCCTCACAAACTTGTGGCTGTTTGATTCACATGGTTTTGAAAGCCACTTCTTTGCCAGATTTTACTTGGCATGCAGGTGAGAAAAGCTTGGAAAATAGCAATGACAAAACCCTAAATGTACCACCCTACTGCAATAGTAAGTACATCTAATGCACATGTATGTAAACAACATCAACTATCACAGCTTATTCATCTTAACCTGTAAACTTTTCATTCAAGAAATACATGTAAATGCTTTTTGGTATAAAAGAATATAAACTGATTTAAAAGGAAAGTTGGGAGGACAGAGCAGTTGCTGAAAAATTTACATCAGGAGGCAAATGGGAACATTTAAAGCCTTGCTATTTATTAAGATACATGCAGATGCAGGGTGTATGCACATGTAAATCTTTATTTAATTTAAAAAAAAAGAATTGTGGAAATTGGAGTTTCTAAAATTTGCACCCGTGTTTAATAGTAAAAGATAAAGTTGGTATATTATAAGGGAAATTGTTTCACAGATGGGGGAGGCTTTACAAAAGGATCTGTTGCTAGCCCGTTTCATTAGACCAATGCAAATACAGCCCTGGAAAAAAATTATTAGACCAGCGCCATTTATGGGTATATGAATAGTGTTAAGTCTATTGTCTATGGGAGTAGGAAAATGATTATCAACAGCTAATTCATAATAAATGAACTACTACTCACTAGAACAATTACCCCTATGATAATTACTCCAGGACAGTTACCACTAGGATGACTACAGCCGGAACAAATTGTCCCGGACAAATTTCCCCAGACAATTACCACACCCCTTTTTTCCTATGAGAAAGAGTTTTTGGAACACCTAATAGACTATAAATATCTGAGAGGATAAATTTCAAGTGTTACTTCTCTTGGTCTGAGCACCATGGCCTGCTCATTATTCTACTGAGACCATTGTGTGTGACATAAAAATTAAAGGTATTAGAAAATTAATTAAGTATGCCTGAAAATCAGGCATACTGTACCTCCTTGACAATTATCCCTAAACCACTTCTGTCAGGTCATTTTTTCCAAAACCCCTATCCCTGGAGAATATCCCTGAGGACAGTTAGCCTCTAGGATATTTACATTCTGTTAGTTGTTCTGAACTATCTATAAGTTTGGGTGCCCTTTGATGTAATTGTCCGTTAGCGATAATTGTGCCGGGTTAATTGTCCTAGGGGTAATTACTGTGGCGGTAATTTTCCGAGGGGTTATTACAAGCTAATTGTTTTGGGAAGTAGTCACCCCCTCATTATGAGTTAGCTAGTAGAAATCATTCTGAAAATTCAATTACTGATATAGCCAGCACTTGCCATACAGGCCTTTAAAAGGTGCTGGTCTAATAATTTTTTCCAGGGCTGTATCTTTTAAGTTAATGTCTTTAAAAATCAATAACACAAGACTATGCTGTTTTTTTCCCCCCATCTACTACATGATGCCAATTTGAGACAACATTTCATCTTCCACAAAAGCATCACAAGCTCCCAGTATGACAACCCTTACAGTCTCTCTGACATTAGTCCATCAAACTGCTTGCCTGCCACTTACTAACACCAATGTCATGCCCAGTACACCACCGGTCACTCTGACATGGTGTTGCACTGCTGACGAGACACCATGCATAGCGGCGCTGTAGCGCCAAACCGTCTTGGGACCAAGGAAACATGCAATCGAAGCGCGGCACAAATATTTTGTGAACGGCTCCTGGTCCTAATTAACCATTCCCCCGTTGTGGCTGAAAACATGACTTGAGGTCCGCAGAGAAATGCATGAGATCGGTACACTGCAGAGTCATTTTCATCACCATAGCTCAGGGCAAAGATGAATAAACATGTTTATGTAAGTGAGGAGATAGGACATCCCTTTTGATTTAATTCCATGATGCTGATATCATACTGGAGTATAAACAGGGCTTATTCATTTATAGGAATATTGCAAGTTACTTTGCAAAGTCATGCTTCATATGAATCATACCCTCAACCTGCCATACTGTACATGTAATGGACAACTCTGAAAAAATAGAGACTGCATGTATTAACTCTTTCAGGACAGCAATTATTCAAGGGTTAAATTGATCACATTTTGTTCTTCAAATTGGCAACAATAATATTTTGCTTTTAGTGCTATAAGGTTCTAATAAACTGCAATGTCTTTGAAAACAATAAATGTGGTTGGAAGCTTTGTTGAAAATTTGAAAAAATGGCAAATTTGGATCAATAAACACTGATTTTTAATCTCTCAAGGTGTTGCCAAAATAAGGATTTTGAAGCTTATTCTCCTTTTTAAAATTCCTGGCATTAAACGCAATATGGTAATGCAACAAAAATGGACACAGTGTGTACAGAAATTTTTGCTCTTTCTATTCATGTATCTGGTATATTTTTACGAGCTCTGAATCAGAAGTTATTGAGCCAAACCACAAAATGTGGTCAAATGTCTCAAAAGGGTTAACTAGTTGACTACTGAATTCTCTCATTCCCATAGGCTTAATACAGGAACAACTCAGTTCCTGTAGGCAGAGGGTTAAGTGATCCTTTGGTAATATTTATACAAAGTTTCGACTACACATGGCAGATAAAGAACAGGTTAATCCTTTTTACATATTTGTTAAATGGTGTGCAATGAAGAGTTTTCAAAAGTCCTGTCTGTCAAGTTTAAAGCATAATTAGGAAAAATTAATGTGCATGATCTCCTAGACATTCAAGCACTCAAAGTCTGTGCATGTCATAAACTAAAAATAGAATTAGACAAATCAGATCACAATCACAAGATCTTCAGCGGCATATGGGATAAAATGACATGAACCAGTGAGCGATGAATTTGCTTTAATCCTACAAGTATATTGGGAGAAGAGTCGGGTCGGGTTGTGTGCCCTTCTATCACTGGATTACATCAGGTGACAGACGCAAGCCAATCATGGAGTGGACATGACCCTCGCTTTCCCCTCTTCCTCCCGGTTTCTGCCGGTCATGCTAATTCCGGCTCTGGACCAGAATAGTCCAGAGGCCCTGTGTTGGTCCATGGATAGGGTGATACTAGCACTTGTGATTAGATGGGCTTAATTGCATTACAAATTGACCTATTTCTAGATCTTAGTCCCACATACATGTAATGTTGACAGGTGTATCTTTCATTTGCATGCGCGACACCATGAGTTTATTGATTAAACTGCAGGTAGCTATTTTTTACCTGCAGTTTATCTCTATACATTTATTCTCAGGGTAGATGTTATTATCTTGGTTGTCTCGCTATTAAGGACTATCCTGTTTACTATCCATTGTGATACTTGATACTAATTTCTAAGCTTCATTTTCTCTTCTCTCCCTCCCTCCTCTCTTTCTCTCTTACATGTATCTCTTACTCCTCACCCTCTCTCTCTCTCTCTCCAATATCCAAATGTATATCCACCACTCTTATATTTTGCACATAGATAAACAAAGCCTAAACGAGTGATAAACTATTCTCATTATGCAAGCTTTAATTGACTGTTCAGTTTCAGTGGATGCCTTCAGTCAATCTCTCTCTCTCCTAAAATGTCTTTTACAAGCTTTTTGCTTTAATATCATTATCTTTATCATCTCCCTATCTTCTTTCCTGGACATGATATACAAACAATGCCTATAAGAGATTCATCTAATTGGTGGACTAATTTTCAATTCCTAGAAGAATTCTAAACTATCCTCTTGCGAGCTTTGATTGCCAGCTTTCGGTAAGGTGCCTTTGATCAGATAAGATCATCAAAGCTATCAAAAACCAACCTCCATTCTCATGTCCCCTAGAGGATGATCATTTTCTCTCTCTCCTATTTTGTTTCATAAAGTTTCTAGATATCTCTATCTTTTTACCATCTTCATTCCTGGAAATAATATATAAACAATGCCTAGAAGAATTCAAAACTAACTTCATGCAAGCCTTTGATTGTCCACTTTCGGAAGATGTCTTTGATCATCAAGGCTATCAATAACAGATCTCCATTGGTATGTCCCCTCGGGGATGGTCAATGGAAGTGAAATTGAGGCCAACCTCTCATCAAATAGAACGCAGGAAAGCGGAGCTTCCTAATTCAAGTTTCCCAGCACTGTATTTCTCTTAGCCTACTTGCATTTCAGCAGTTCACTAAGAATTCTTTCAGCAAAGGAGGAGAGCTGATGTACCCTCAAGATGTTTACATGGATGAAACAGACTGAGCACAGGTGGTAATATTTAAGTTTAATGCTTATTAAAACTTGGAATTACAATGTAGTAAATGAACTGATCGATCAAATCATTAATAGCATTGTTTGTGTCTCATATCTTTATCTTAAATGTATTAAATGTATTTATTAATCTTTATGTTAAAGATTTCAACTTTAACATATGAAGCCTCCATTTCTATCCAAAATGTCACACACCTACATGCATGCATCCAAAGGTTAACCCCAAAGGTTGTAAGACTTTGATGTAATCAAAGCAAACAGACATATGTGCATGCTCCTACATGTAATCTAAATGTACCTCAATGACACTTGTCATTTCCCCCCATATGCTGGTTCCCTCAAGTCCCAATACTGCAACATTGAATAATTGCAGAAGGAAAGTATGTAGACATCTACCACATCATTAGCAATATGTGTCAGTCATGTACAAGAAGATATGCCTTTCAACTGCAGATTTCATTTCATTTCTGTCTTTTTGATTCTTCAGTATGGCCAAGACTTACCCAAAATTCTGGCTCCAGTTCGTGGGGCGTAGAGGAGGGCATCCTTGTACCACGTGACATTGGCCGTAGGTCTGCTGAGTGGAGGACGGCAGAATAGGGTTGCTGGTGACCCTTCTAAAATGTCAAGGTCGGTCGGCTCAGTGACAAAGTTCCACTCCATGCCTAAAGGATATAAAAAAATGATGATAGATGAAATACTATTGCTGGGTGAGGATAGAGCAGATCATCTTGGAATCAACAGGTCTCGGGTTATAAATCAAGTCAGAATGCTTTTCTCAAATACAGTGAAACCTGTCAATAAAGACCACTCAAGGGAGACAAGAAAAACGGCTTTTATGAGCAGGTGGTCTTTATGGACAGGTTCCTTTGATACATGTTTCAATGAGAAATGATGTTCAAGGGAAACAAAAATTGTGGTCTTTATAGACAGGTGGTCTTTCTATACAGGTAGCCTTTCTATACAGGTGGTCGCTAGAGCAGGTTTGCCTGTACTTAATCTCTCAGACAAGACATGAAGCCTTAGTTCTTCTGTTTGTAAAATATTATCTATTACATTTCAAAAAACATCTTGACAAAATGAGTTGGAGGAGAAATTTCTTTCCTCTCCACCCTGATCGCGAACCACTCATCAGGCCACCAAGTACATGTATATAAAATGACACCTCACTCCAATCAATTTCTGAAAACCTCCACCAGAAATTACATAATTTCACTTACTCGCTGTGAAAAGTGTGACACTAGGAGCAGAGACAGACCCGACTCGACTGGTACCGGTACACACGTAGCTTTCCTCTTGGGCCTGGCTGACGGACGTGAACCGCAGAGACCCATTTTCCAGGACCTGGACCTGGGTGGAGTTCGCAATGTCTGTGGCTGCTCCCACTTGATGCCAGGTGATCACTGGGACTGGATCTCCCAGGATGATGCAGGGGAAGATGGCCGCCTGCCCCACTGGGACTATCTGACTGGTGGGGGCCTGGCTGATGTATGGTGCACCTGGGTTGGCTGTAGAAAGTAAGAAAGGAATTCAAACATCTATTACACACAGATCTTGCAAACATTGCTCAGACTCAACTAAAATTTACACCTGATCAGAGAGTGATCTAGCTGTGAAAAGCTTGAAATGATCACTGTGGAAAAAATTTAAGAATATAAAAGCTACCACAGAAGAAATCTCATGTTTCTCTCAAAATAGCTCCAGTGAACCTAAAAGGATTAGGATAAAGCAAATCCCTTCATTTTTCAGCCAGTTTAGGCCATCTTTAGATGGATTTTCCATATCAATGTATTCCCCCTTTTTGTCTACATCTATGTAAGAAAGAAAAAAAATAAATCATTTTAATTTCAAGTCTCATTATTCTTCAGGACACATATAAGATCTTATCAATCTAGATCACCTTTTGATAGCCAACTTGATCATTTCTCTCTGACATACAGATCATACTTCACAATGTCCGCAATCAAGGTTGCCCTAGACTTGACCATCCCGAGAGAATACTTAAAATACCCCAAACCGGGTGAGACAAATCAAAGATGGAAATTGGGGAAGAACTTGATTGCTTTCTCAAACCCAAGAAAGGCGAGCCAAAACAAATTTGGTTCCTCTCTGTACTTCTCTCTCACTCTTACTCTCTGTCGTCCCAGACTGGCACAATAATCTTTGGTTTCCTTAATGACTGACATTAATGGGAGAGTCTCCACTACTTTTTAAGATTAAAAAAAGCAGTTCATTTGCCACAATCAGAGTGTCAATGTGAACAGCCCAGCACAAAAATCAATCTCCTTTTTTCCTTGGTCATGGATTTTTGGATTTGCTCTCATAAAAAGACATATTTCCTTGAGGAAATTTTCATGAATCCATATGTATTTCGACCAGAGCTCTTTTTGAGAACCTTCCATAGCTAATTGCTTGCCACTCCCTTGTATTATTTTCACAGGCATACATGTACATGTAGATCCTCTGGTGGACACAATATATTTTAAATATGCATCATTCAAAGTATAATACAGTCCGACCTCGTTTATCCGGCCGCATTGGGACCGGCACCCATCCGGATAAGTGAAATGGCCGGATATGAGAGAAATGTACATTTTCTATGCAAATGAATAGGGTAGGGCAGTCTATTGGCTGTAAAATTTATGTTTTCTTGGTGTAGTTGATGATTGCAAATGATCTTTTTATTTGTAAGAGATGAAATGAAATAAAATTAAACAGAAAATTGCCCATGGTGTTCCTGTTTCCAAGGCTTTTGGGTGAATTGCATGACGAACTGGCCGGAAGACAGGGCCGGTTAATAGAGATGGCCGGATAAATGAAGTTCGGATAAGTGAGGTCAGACTGTACCATTTTTCATACTGTGGGAAATTTTGTTTGAAGGGTAAGTCCAAGCTGGTGTTTCCCCATACGTTATCAACCACATCTAAGATTTTAGTATATCTGGGGGGTGTTTCATCAAGTGTCTTGTCAGTGATTTTGACTAACAAATTTGGTCTCAGCCAATCAGATGCAAGGATTTCAGTAGCTTATAACAGTTATTGCAACTTGTCATTGATGACAAGTTTTATGAAAAAGGGCCCTGATGACCGTGTCAAGCTGATGGCCCTCATAGAGCATGGATCAGACAAAATATCAAGGAGAATTATATCTTTATGTCCATTCATACTCATAATTCCATAATACAATCCCCAAATTACTTTGTAAAGTACGGGACATACCCTGGACTTGAACTTAAAAGCAACATTAGTCATATATTTGGGTTGAACTTTAGATCAATGACAAAACGGTAATATTCCCGGAATTGTGTATTTTAGGAGAATGTTCTGCGGCCTGGTAAACATCTCTCAATCATGTTTTTGACAGGGGTAATCTTTGCTAAAAGGTCTAATCCACTTGCAAAGAGCTCATTCATGAACTGTGATTTGCCAAATATAGTCTGATTGTGAACTTCTGATGGCACAGATTGGGTATCATCAATAATATGACACACTGTTAATCACTTGTTAAAATGACAGGTACATGAGCTACACAATGTCTTCATCAGGGTTATAAATAACACATTCGCAGTGCCGAGTGGTATTTGATGGGAAATTGACATTTTTATTTCCTGTCATTTGAATATAAGTTCAATTTGGGGATAACTTTGACAGAAAAAATATGAAGTTTGGATTCTCTAGTGGTGGGCTTTGGTGTAAATGTGACATTTGATGAAAATCTAAATATTTTGTTTTCTGGCATACGATTTCAAATTTTGGGATAAATTTGACATACAATGTAAAAGATGCGAGTTCTGGACCCTCGAGTGGTGGGCTCTAGGACCAAAATTCCTATTTAGTGGTGGGTAATAGCATACATGTACAATGTTCTACAACTCTGGTCTTCATTGAAGAGTGACCTCTGATTATCAAACTTGATGGCTTTCTCATCTTCTAAGAAAAACTGTTGTGCCATGGAAAACATTCCATTTTTGAAATTCAAGGAAATTACAATCTCACCATGTAATGCACGATTCAAAATAAAAATATTTCTTAAAATTACACATATAACCACTTTAATAGCATCATGATGCATACATGTTTTGCATCAAATGGAATGTGCAATAAACGCAAATATTTCCTGCAAGTATTCTGATGCCAAATTAGTATACAGAAAATGTGCTCCGGAACTTAAAGACATAACAATCATGTAAATGATGAACTCCATCATGCATATTTAACATTTTCACAGATTTATGGGAATAGTATGATATACGAATTTGAACACTTTTCAATATCATTTGCATGAAGATTTTTTTCTTTAACAAAAATTTTCTTTGTGCCTAATGCATTTTCCAAAGGTGTCAGCCACAGGATATTGGAGATAAATCAAATTAAATTGAACTGAACATGCAGTCACTGGTCAAAACTTACGCTCAACAGCCAGAGTGACCGTCCGGCTCCTTATGGGCTGACCAGGCAGGAAGGGGTTGGTGACCACGCATTGGTATTGACCAGCATGGACCAGTCGGACATTGTTGATTTGGAGCGTCCCTGAGACCTTGAGGGAATTCTGATCACCAAATTGAGAGGAGTAGATGACTATGTTGATCTGGTCCTGTATTGGAAGATAACAAAGAAGACAATGAAAGCAACAAAATACTGTATTTATAAACTGTAGGAAACACCTAAAAGAACTTAAGCAAATGATGATTTGCCTCTAAGAACTACCTAAACAGCACCAAAAAGTGATCTACATACAATGTAATAGGCAGGTGGTCTTTATTATACAAGTTGATAAGGAGCTCCTTTCAATTATATACAATGTAATATTGACTGGCCTTGAGGGGGATGTCAGAATATGTTGCCCGCAACAGAATCATATTGCCCCGAGTCGAAGACGAGGGCAATATGGTTCTTTTAAGGACAACAATATTATTATTATTACCTATATTTTGTAGCAATGACAGACATGTCTGTTTGCCTGTCAGTCCCTCTGATTTCAGGTTATTCATGCAGGTATGCAAAATATGGATTTTAATTGCACCGTAAAAATACCCCATATACAATGTAGGTAATAATGTAAAATGAGGCCTTTGTACATGTAGAAAGCTAATATTATTGCTAAAGCAGGTTTCACTGTATCATATGTAATTTATAGCCTCTATATCCATATCTATAATAATTAATACGCTAAGGCGACGCGGGAGGTCCCGCGCCCGCCCCGATTGACTTTGCATGCGCTGCAGGAGGGGGTCCGTTGGACCCTATAGAATTTTTTCCCGCTGCCCGCCGCGAGCCGCCTTCCGTCCTGACCAGTCGGCCTGGCCGTCCGCATGGTTGTCGCCCCCTTCGCGTTGCACGACGACGTCGCGTTGGCAGCAGGTGCGCGATCTCCTGAACGACCAAACCCCATTGGCCCGCGTGCTTTGCCTCGCCGCCGACCAAATCAGACGACGACTGCGCGTGCGTCCGGCGAACGGTACGTAGTGCAGACTCTGTATCTCTCACCGGGGAAACCCACGTAAGAAAATAATTATGCCATGGGTATGTTCAACAGAGGTCCGTGGTATGTACGTACGATTTGTATCATAGTCCGCTTTGTGATCAAGTATACCATGTAGGAGCAGCACCCACCAGACTGCGGTGCAATCTCAATGCAAGCTCACTGTGCGACGCGACTATATACACACATGCACAAGGCATGAATACACTGCATGCATTGCACACAGCACTCAACATGAGATATTTGACCGCGAATTCCCGAGCTAACTCAGAGTCATACATTAGATGATTTTGGACGTAACGTGAGTTATATTATTTAGAACTAAATAATGTTAGAAACTGTATTTATAGACTTTGTTTGTCTCTATGTTCTCTGTATAGTTAACTGATGAAATTCTTCTCTTTTTAGCCGGACTCTGTCTCGGCGTCGTTGCACTCTGCTCTGAGCGGTACCAGCATGCACTGAAGCCTTGGCTGCTTGAAATAACTACGGGGGAAGAAACCTGCAGTAAAAGCTGTTTATTTCGAGATTTTAAGGTTAACTTTGGACGTGAGTGACTTTGCTGAGAACAAAAAATGTTTGAGTATAGTATCTGTGGGCTCTGTTTTCCCCTATTCGATCTGTATTTAGTTAAAAACTGATGACATTCTTCTTTACAACGCTGGTAATCTGTCACGGCAGCGCCCACAGTCTGAGGCTGAGCTGTAGTAAGGCTTGGCTGGTTGAACTCCCAGCGAAGACGTCTAGCATGCACTGAGCACTGCTTATTTCAAGATTGAAAATAGTATACTTACCATTTTTTTAATACTACAGTTAACATTTGACGATGAATTCATCCTACCAGAGCAGTGGCGTACCCAGGATTTTTTTTAAAGGGGGTGGTTTTTAATTCTCTGATAAGCAAAAAAAAAAAAGTTTATCAGTATTTTTTTTTTTTTGGGGGGGGGGGGGTCTTTTTACTCAAAAATTCTCTGTCAACCAAAAGAAAAAAAAGTTATCAATATTTTCTTCTTTTTTGGGGGGGGGGGGGTCTTTTTTTTCAAAAATTATCTGACAAGCAAAAAAAGGTTATGAATTCTAAAGGAGACGTCTAGCATGCACTGAGCACTGCTTATTTCAAGATTGAAAATAGTATACTTACCATTTTTTTAATACTACAGTTTGTCTCACTGCGTTTCTTATTTCAAGATTGGAAACAGGTTAGGCCGAATACACCCGGGGGGGGGGGGGCACTCAGGTATATTGGTGTACACATGCGTGTCCATGGATTTAAAAAATGCCCCCTAAACAAGTTTCATACTTTGGTGAAAAGACACCCCTTAACAAGGATTTCGCGTGTTTTTTCATAAAAATTACCCCCCTAAACAGGTTTGATTGAAATATTACCCCCTCAACAAGTTTGTCTTAAATATTACTCCCTAAACAAGATTAACTTAACCAACATAAAAAATACACCACTTGAATTCAAGACCACCTTTTGCAAACTGACATATTCTTCACACAAGGCAAACAAAATAAACTGCACATATAGGAAATGCTGTTTCCTACAAATGTTATAATTTACTTCAATTATGTAGGACAGGTTTCAAACTGTGTTTAATACACGATCATCATTTGCTTACTTTTGAAAAAAAAGAACAACTTTTGTAATTTACTTCCAGAGAAATAAACTGTATCGGAAAGAAATCCATGCACAATAATCACACACATAAAGCCATTTAACAACTCCCTAGGTTCCTGTAATTGAGATCAAACACCCGTTTTTCTGCACACGCCACCGTTCAAAGGGCGTTCAAGTTCCTGAAAATCGAACTAAAAATGTTTTGTTCGTACCATTGCCGCCGGAATGAAAATGACCCCCTAAACGTGTTCCGTTCATTCAGCACCCCCTTTTTGTTGAAAATCGGCGTTTTCGACCCCTTAACATGTAACGCGCGTTACGCGTCCTGGATGAAAAAAAAACCCCTTTTTACGCGTTTTTTTTTTTTTGGACGCGCATGTGTACACCAATATACCTGAGTGCCCCCCCCCCCCCCCGGGCGAATACACCTGTACTCATTTTTTTATTCGATGGTAAATTCATTTTATTTGAGTATATTCTACATCTATTTTGTTTCTTTAAAAAAAAAAATCGTTCCATGAACATTATCCGTTTGAGGGGCAAACATTATGCTAGGAGCGTTATTCCATTGAAGTCATGGACGTAGATATAGCGGGCAGGGGGGGGGGGGGTATGTGAATGCATCATTCAATTAAAAAAAAAATTTTTTTTCATTGTAGAAAAATAAACTCACAGTATAGATAGCACTAGCAGGGGTGAAGGATTTGATGGGTGATGTGGGATTATGTGAATGCATCAATCATTTTTATTTTCATTGTATTTGGGACCTTTCTACGCCACTGGCGGCAGAAGAGTGAGGGCAGGGGCATGATAGGGCCTGCCTTCACCATCCACCATGTCCAACGGCGGATCCAGGATTTTGTGAGGGAGGGGGCCAGCGCCGGATCAGTGATTTTGTGATGGGAGGGGGCCCAATATTCGGAAAATTCATGCTTCTGTTCTTTGAATACTTTTCATGTGTATTGTAGGATGTGATTGAACGCATGTATTGCTCATATTTAATTACATGTAAGTGTCTGATTGAATTTGAGAATTATGATATGTGTATAGGTGAATCTTCACGCGATTACTTATAGAAAATATATAATTACTACCAATTTCTATAACCAAAATTGTATTTCTTGCTATAGACTTAAGTAATGAGCGACCTCTATGATGACAACAATATTCCATACACAAAATATACATAACTAGGCCATAGTAATTAATTTTACAACTATATTTAAGTTCTAATAAAAAACAATAAGCTAAATGGAAACACTATAACTTCAAAAGAAACTCTGTTATCTTTATTCCACTCTTTCTCTCTCTTTCTGTTATGTTTATATTCTCTACATCCATTCCTCTCTCTTCCTATCTGTCTACCCCCACTCCCCCCCCCTCTCTCTCTCCCTCCCCCTTTATGTCATAATGATATCTAACATAAATTATGTACATTACATAACATTATACAATATTTTTAACTGAGTTCGTGGGTAAGTGGGTAAGTAATTGTGACCATGAACACGCACGTATGCGTGTGTAAATACATGTTTCTCTGAGTGAATGCCTGTGTGTATATAAACATGATTTTGTTTATAATAATATAAGGGTGTGTCATTTGAACAAAAGAATGACAGTTACGTGCATCCATCTAAACGATGTACTATGTCTGTCCGTCAAACCAAATAACACCAATCCCTACGCGGTGCTTTCAATCGACCATTTAAAACTTCCAAGACGGTCCTACTAAAAGCAGCCAACAGCAGCCAACAGCAGCCAACAGCCGCCATTAGCAGAGTTGAAAACTAGCCGAAAACAAATCCCGGAGCAGCCAAGAAACAACCAAAACGCTCCTTAAATATTGCTAAGGCTATTCTGAATATTATGGTACGAAATCAGCAAAAAATGTTATTTTAGGGCCTAAAATCAGCAAAAGAATAAAATTATAAAAAATAAATGATCGCTATGGTTGTTGGCGGCTTTTAGTAGATCGGACTCTTGGCGGCTCTTGGCGGCTTTTGGTAAATCAATTACTGTGTCTTGGTATACTGTTGGCTGCTGTTGGCTGCTGTTGGCGGCTTTTAGTAGGACCCCTTCCAAGATAGCACTTACAAGGTTTCAATGAAAAGTCTCACATCGATAGACACCCTATTTTCTCTTTCCGTCTCTCTAACTTCCGGTTAATTTTCCCACCTGTTATCTCTCCAACCCCTTTTCCAACCCGCCTCCCCCCCCTCTCCCGCTCTCTCTCTCTCTCTGAAATCCTATTACAAAATTTGTAACTATAAAAAAAAAAAAAAAGTGTCATGTTTTTTCAGTTATAAATGATGTCTGTGTATCGTCTTTGTATGTGAATGTGGACGGACTCGAAATTAAAGACAACAAAATTTACCTACAAAAATTAATCAATCTTCATAACCATTTTCGTTTCCATTTAGAGCAATTTAGTGATAATTTCATTAACAAAAATTTTTTAAAAAATGAATAAACTCACAAGAATGTACACATCGATTGTGAAAATGTTGAATGTGCAATGTAAAAAAGGAACCCGTGGATTTCCACGGGTCCCGCTAGTCTCTCATTATTATCAATAGGATAAACTGTCATTAGACTTTACATAATAGCAGAAAATCAGTAACGCATGTGAGCCTTTTGTTAAATCTCATAGTTCACTTCATAGTTCACTTCTTTTATTACTGTTAATGTAATTCTGCCGTTATGAAGTGACTTACATCAACTACAGGCTGGCTATCTTTCTCCCAGCTGATGATGGCTAAAGGTAGACTGTCCCCAGTGATACACTGGAAGTAAGCCGGAGCGGTCTGTAGGTCTATCACAGTCATGTTGGTGGGATGGTAGAAGATATCATCCAGAACTGCAGGTTGGAGAGAAAATTGTTGCACAACAGAAATATGAATATCGTGTAATAGCTTACTTGATTAAAATCTAAAGATAACAAACTGATTCTTTGAAAGAAGTACCCCTCCTCCTCCTCCCCCACACTCTGAAAAACTCAAAATTATATGGGGCTGAGAAGAAGAACTTAGCTACATGTATCATTCCTTTTTCCTAAAAACATAATTCTCTCCGTCTTTCTCTGTCTGTCAGTCTGTCTCTTTCTCTTTCTCACTTCCACTCACTAGGGCCCCCGTTGCATAAAACTTACCATTAACGGTAACTTTGCCATCAACGGTAACTCCCATGGAAACCTTGATTTTGATTGGTTTTTGAGTGATGTTACCATGGTAGTTACCATCGATAGCAGAGTTACCATTAATGGTAAGTTTTATGCAACGGGGCCTCAACTGAACCACATTTTTAAAGTCTACAATTTTTTCTCTCACTTTCACAAACTCTTTCTAATTTTCATTCACTCTTTCAGTTTCCCAATCTCATTCATAGTTGTCTTTCTCTTGATCTCACTTTCTCTCCAGTGCTCTCTCTCTCTCTCTCCATCTCTCTCTCTCTTTCTCTCTCTCTTCTCCTACTTCTTTCTCTTTCCCTCTATCCACTTACTTCTTTCTTATTATCTCTCTTCTCATTCTCACTTTTTCATTGAACCAATCCAGAATTCTTGGGGACCTATTAACGGTTAAACCCCAAGGCTAGAATTACGGCTCAACTCCAATTTCAGACTTCATGTGTTACACAATACCAGCCCTCACCTGCCGAATTTCATGCCCAACTTAATCTGACTTCAACACCCTTTTCTTGAGTAGTCTGACATTGCGGAACATAATCTGTCATTTCTGTAGGGGCAGGTTAATACAGTGCACCTGATATACAAAGTATTTAAAATCCTATTCCAATTTCTACTTCAGAGTAATATCAACTGTCATCTTTAAAACTAAAGCATAAAACCTGATATGCTTCATTACACCCCTTGTCTGGCGGGCACTCCCATTCTTTTCTCGTATATATCCACAGGCGATTGAATGACAATATATCTTATTTCAAAGAAATTGATACATAACCTGTTTATATTTCCTCTATACATACATGTGTGGGCTGCTGTATATGTTCAAACACCTGTGCTGAAATATGGAAAATAATTATCTCTGTACTCCTTTCTCCTAATCTCTTTGGTTATTCTTTCTATCTCAAGCAAGTAACATGAGGGGGATTCTATTTGGAAAGTAACAAAACAAGCCAGTTCGTAATTGCAATTTGCTCATATGCAGATAAAGGTCATTTGTACCGAGTATAATTGACCTTTATTTGCTGTCATATATGCACCAAGATGCGTCCACAAGTATGATTTCACTTTTTAATATAAACAAGTAGCGCCTCCACCAAAACAAATGCGCATGCGCTTACAAATTGGGGGCATTTCAGGGTCATTTGTACCTTGAACTAATTACAAACAGGCTTATTCCATTGATACATGTATTTGCTATTGTCCATGACATGGCGTAATGCTACAGTATATGTTCCAACATTTTTGAGAATGAGTACCATACATGTACATGTACTTATACATGTAAATCTTCCACAATTTTTTTCTTCTGTTCTTTACATTGTACATTAAGAAATTGTAATTAAGAAATCATGTGCATTTTTTTATACAATAATCAGCATAAGATGTGGACATACTGGAGACATAAACTTAAGAAATTATCAAGAAAATACCAAAGAATAACAGAAGTTTAAAATTTACAAGTATCTGAAATGTGTTTCGATTAAAAATACATAATATCTGTACTTTTGATGCATCAGAAAAAAACATATTTTTAAAACATGTACATACATGTACAATGTACCTTCTCATTTATGGTGCCAAAATAAAGCAAAAATTAATGCTGAAAATAGATTGTGATTAAATCAATCCTCAATTATCAGATATTTATCTTTCTTAGAATTTCAAACAAATCATTATCATAATATTATTTACTAGTAGTGTAAAAGAAGATTTGACCTTCCCTTAGTACAAGTATGGACATGTACATGTATACAACAAGATCTAAAGATTCATTAAGAAACATTTCACCATGTTAAATTTTGGTTAAACTGATGATGCCTAAAATTCCTTTAACTGATTTTGTGTGAACTCATCTGACAAAATTAATACTACCTCTAAAGGAATTACAATCAGTTAACAGACACCCCCCCCCCCCCTCCACATGAGAAAAACCCAAATTGCTTTATACAGTGCATGCAGCCCTGAGATAAAGGTAAACAGTAAACTAAAAGCTTCCTTTCTCTCTTTTAATGTCTCATTGTTTCCATAGCTCTATAGATCTGTCATCATCTTCTGATTCTTCAGGAAATCTCTTCCTTCCGATGGGAAGGCTCTCAAAAGTAAACAAATATTCCATATCTTGACACTATACTTTGATTGGTAATGTCAGCTGCCTTTTTATCTGTTACATGTACATATAGACACAACATGCATAGAGCATTTTCCATTTTCCTAGACTTTCATTACAATGACTTGCATAAGATTTTTCAAAATTAAAAAAGCAGTATAAAGAATGTATATGCTTTACCTGTCTTTACAAAATAATTTTCTAACAATACCACCTTTTTTCTCTCTGCAATTTGAGTCAAATGTTCCGATAATTTGACAAACATTCATTACATTTGATTGTCCTAAAACTTCTATAATAATGCCAAAAGTGTTTGCAGGTGTCAGGGTTGTTTTGCTGGAACTTCATAAGAATTTTTTGAGGTTGAAAACAGGATCTAGTTGATTCACATTCAATGAGGTGAAGTGGTTTCATTAATTTCCACAGACTGAAACCTTCACCTTTGCAAGTGCAAATTAATTTGTGTGTGCATGTGATATGCCAAGAGGTCTGACTGCTATTAAAGGTAATAACTCCATTTCTATATAATATACTTTCATAAATCAAATTCTTCATTTACATGTTCATGTACAGTCTTAAAGGGAAAGTCCAACCTGGTATTTAGTTGATTTGAATAAAAGCAGAAAAATGAGATAAGTACATGTAGATTATTAAAATTTGGAGCAAAATCTGATAAAAAATAAGAAAGTTATGAATTTTTGAAGTTGCAATCAATCAAACACAAAGTGGCAACTCTGTGATGTATCTTGCCAGCTCCTCTTCCATTTGCTCAGTACAGATTATTTCATAATTTTTTTTTTCTTAGTTTCTGATGAAGGAATGTTTAATACAAATTTTGTGTAAAAACACATGAGCAATGATTATACTGAAGGTGCATGTATATTTGAATATTTTCTTTAGAGAAAATGGAAATTAATGACTTTTGGGGTACAAGGCAAATGGGAGAGGAGTTTGTAAGATATGTCACGGAGTCGCCAATTTGTGTTTGATTGATTACAACTTTAAAAATTCATAACTTTCTTATTTCTCATCGTATTTTGCTCAAACTTTCACTTATCTTTTTTTTCTCTCATTTTTCTTCTTTTATTCAAATCAACATGTAAATCAGGGTGGACTTTTCCTTTAAAGCTGAAGTTTTCAATTAACAGGTACATGCAAGAGAGCAGAAGAGTGTCAGTGCTTTCAAAATGTTATACCTCACTGTTTACATTCCTGGTTCTAAAAATGAAGGTTGTACATAGTGTATCTGACAGTCTCCAATAGTTTACAAAGTATAAAAAGAATTTTTCATTTAAAAAAAGCTGTCATTCTTCTGCTCCTTTAAATCTTGCTTTTAACATACAATTTTCAAAAAGTGTATTAAGCTGTTGATAAGGTGACACAACATTTTACTCCTCCGTCCATATCTCGAAAGGTCAAAGGTTAAGGTCAAGTTCATGATTTGCTTTTTGTTAAGGACAATGTGAAGATTAGGGTTAGGGTTAGGTTTAGGTTTAGGATTAACATGGCAAAGTTAGACCGGAGCAATTGTCGCAGGAGCAAATGTCATAAAAACCGTTGATAACTAACAAGTGGGTTGCATTTGTCCAATGACAATAACGATAAGATTTCCCCCTACTACATGTATGGTGTGTACAGGTAGGTACATGTATGTTCTTGTCTGTTAATAGTAGGGCAACTCTAGGGTGCACTGTACCTTTAATGAAAAATCTCGTTATCTTTATCGTGATAAATGTGACCCACAATATAGCCTGAGAAAATTATCTGTAAAGTTTCATGTTTTTGAGATATGAATTTCACTTAGTCTTTGTTTACCTACATGTAGCCTATTTTGCTAACCAGTGAAAAAAATAAGCGGGGGCTAAGGGCGATTAGCCCCCAAAACTCTTGAAAAAGCCACTGTAAATGAAAAAAGAGCCACTATCAAATGATATTTCTGCACAAGGGTCGTAGTGCATTAAAATCTCTGAACACAATAGGTGGACTTCGAAGTAGCCCTCACAAAAGAAATTTCAATTTTTACGCTGCAGCAACATCAATCTTTGAAGACTGATTTTGTGAATATTATGTCTTTTCAAATGTCAAAAATACCTTTATTAAAGAGATCTGTAAGATTAAAAATCATTTGAATTACGTCTATAGGTATACTAGAAAGAAACCAAAAAAAAGTTAACAGTAGGCTTAGAGTGAAAAGAGGTACGTATTTAAGTCCATGCTGATTAAATCCAAAGAAAAGTTCTTGCTTCTAAAAGCTGATTTAAATGTCATGGTAAATGCATTAATTTAATGGTAGTCACAAGACTACTGTATCCCCCAACCATTTTATTTTTACCTGACAAATGCCACAATCCAGAATCCAGAACTTTCTCGCTACATCGTGGCAACAAGATTGCATTAATTGATTCGCTAATCACTGCAAAGCTTAAGCCTACAAGTCATGTGGTTTTAGGAACGTGCCAAAAGTGCTACATGTACATGTACATACAGTAAGAGCAATTCCTAAATTAATTAAGCAACTAATTTGCTCTATACCATCAGGTAATTGGTACATGAAGTTCAATTATTTGTGTTGCTAAAAAAAATGCATATATTTTCCATTTGAGGCTATGAACTGTTAGCTGTTTTGCAACATTCTATTTTTTTTTTTTGGGGGGGGGGAGAGGGGGCTGCAAATGGGAGAATCTATCTGTAACAATGCTTAGACATATGAAGATTATATTTTTTTGTTTTGTTTTGTTTTGGTTTGGTTTTTATCTTTGTTAGCTTGCCTGTGTATCTCATTAAGGCCTCTATGACTGAGCTACAGGCTTTCATTAAGCCCAAATTTCCCTCATGAAATGTTTTAAATATTCTGGAGGGAATGAGCCTTTATACCACTGAATTTTATAAAACTTGCTTGAGAGACCATT
Source organism: Heliocidaris tuberculata (assembly GCA_025618425.1). Taxonomy (NCBI): domain Eukaryota; kingdom Metazoa; phylum Echinodermata; class Echinoidea; order Camarodonta; family Echinometridae; genus Heliocidaris; species Heliocidaris tuberculata. Next base: position 6,712,224 of record CM046848.1, read on the forward strand.
TCAAAAACTCTAAATGAATACTCAATGTATAAAGATAAAGAAGGGGAAAGCTTCAATACATTGTTAATGTTTTATTTGAATATTTTTACATCTGGCAATTAAATCATCGTGTGGCAAAGAAACCGAAATTTCAAATGAACTAGCTGGATACATATAACTGAAGTAAAAATTGTTGCTTAGTCATTATACAGTGATATCTAAAAGAAATTTAAGTCCATGGTCAGATCAGTGACTTTTCATATTTTCAGTAAAGATAAAAAGATCAATAAATAAGAAATATCATACAGGACACATTTCATGGACTCGCCCAATTTGAGAGGTTGCTAGAAGGGCAGAAATCCTGCAAGGGTTCAACGCCTAGGAGTAAATTCACACTAAGGGTGATTGGGGAAACGAACAACTTCCCATCATGCCCCAGGAGGTTTTTCCTTCTAACGAATCTGTTTGTTCTGCAAAGTGGCAACATCAGCAACTCGTCCGACTTGGCTCAGACACGTACCCAAACAGACGTCTGAAACGGCAAGGTTTAACAACACCATAAACAGCGAAAGAAAAAAGATTTTTGCTTTTAGTTAATGCTACCTGGTCCTGTAGGAAAACACTTTTATTGAAGTGCATTTTTTAATGGTGATTGAGACGAGCTGTCACTCTATTCTGTCTTTAAGGACTAATATTAGAAAAGTCTAGCCTATATTACCTCAAGAAAAAAATCTTACCAGCTAAAAATATAGACAGTTGGAGATCTTCTTGCTTTTAATATCTACATGTATATTTAGAAGCCATTCGCATACATGTATTTGTTTTCTGCCAAAATGACCTCTCCCTTGCTTGTTTAAAACATTATCAGAGTTTGAAAATGCAGCATTTCATAGGCATTTGGAATATAATATTGTCCTAATCATTCTGCAAATATATTTATTGATTAAGATACACGTGTACATATACATGTATTTTATAAGTAATTCAATTAAACTTAATTCAATAACAACAGTTAATGGGATATTTTGACAAATATATATCCAGCCTAAAAAAATTGGGATGAATAATTTCATAATGATGTCATATCTTGGATCAATGAGTAAAAATAAAATTCCTATAAACACGAAATGACATCACACCAACAACATGTCCTCATTGCTTATATACTTAAGATCCTGCGTGAAGAAATATTACAATATTAAGCCAGAAAGGATGTCATCATTAATATTATGGGAGATACTACGTCATCTGTTCTACGCACAGAAAAGCATATCTATGCCAAACGATCTACCCACAACTTGTATGAAATATCATATTGAGGAGGGATTTCTGAATTGAGTAAAAAGAAGAAATTACATCATATTGAAAAGAACATTTTGTACAATGTGCTAAAAGATCTTGTACATACATGTAAATCATTTTATGAGGGAGGACGTGAAACTGTTGAAAGCAGGGTTAAATTGGCACGATTTAAATCAACCTGATTCAAATCGCAATTTAAATCGTCTTGATTTTTTAAATTTAATTGCCAATTTAAATCCAAAACAAAGAAATACATTTTGTTTTGTTATTGATTTTGCTGATACAACAAACAAAAAAAATCACTCAGAAATCATTGTCTGTTTCAAAAAAATTTTGGGCTAAAATTGCACCCAAGTTGCACCCAAGTAAGAGCCTAAGAGGCTTTTGTTTTCCAAATAATGTCTGATAACAGATCTACCAAAATAATCTGTTTCTCTTCCATAGGAGAAACACTCAAGACTATTAACTTTATAAAATCAGATAAATCAATTTAAATCATGATTTTTGTCCAACCCCGTTTTTGTAATTAAAATGTGTCGGTGGAGGGATCTACATACTGTATTTCATGCCAATGTACATGTACGTTACAACTTACATTTAACTGATTTCAAAACTAAGACAGAACTAGATCTTATGACATCATACGGCAGTATTCAAAGATCACTGACATGACAGATCTGGCAATAAATGATTCATTTGTGGTTACATGTAGATAATACGTCATCTGAAAGCAATCAACATGTGTTTGTGCATAATCTATTCATGACTGCTGAATCGAAACACATTTTCTGAAAACAAGAATTCATGTTTGTCACAAATGTAATCATTCCAAAAGATAGCTGTGGTCAAAGATTTTGCAGTAAATAATCAACTATATATTCTAATAGACAATTTGGCCTATTCAGGACAACTCCCTGGATTTTAACATTCGAAAACTTTTGATTTACAAAACTGTAGAGTGGAAATATACCAGATGCATATATAGGAAGAGCAAAAAGCTCTCTACATTTGATTGTGTCTTTTTCTATAATGGTGTGGCATTTGGCATCAAGAACTAAAATAAGCATTAAAATCCATAAATTGGCATTATGCTAAAAAGCTCAAAATCACTGCTTTACCACACAAAATCGGGAAAAAATGAATAAATGTAGTTTCTGTCTCATTCCTTTTCAGATAGAAGACTTTTCATTATAAAATGAAACAATAAAAGAAGAAAAGTCTGAAAAGATGATAAACAGAGCACTTTAAAAATCCTGATCTGAAAGAGCTAAAATATCAGGAAGTCATGAGATCTGTTATTACAAATGAACTAGTTTGATTACAGGAGGAAACGAGACTAATGAAGGAGGTAATAAAGACGATCATCTTGTGATAGGAAAGGTCATTTGTATGATGTATTAGTTGAGCAGCAAAAAATGACACTTTTCATCAAAGATTCAGCAGCGAGGCCAAGATTGGAATGAAGGATGATTTCTTTTTTCTTCATTTTCTTTCCAAATTATTAATGGAAATCATCTTTTCTAAGTTTATCTTAAATATCATCATTTGGCTTTAACAGTTTTTGTTCTAATGCCAGCGTCTGATTACAAATATATCTCGCTGCAAGTACATGCAAGTTCAAGTTACTTCGGTCTTATCAGAGACATAAAGAATTCTTACTGAAGTTGGGAAGAAGTCCCACATTTGAACTATGAAGAAGACTAGAAATTTATTATTCTTTCCTTTTTTCTTTTGAAGTTGCATTTTTTTGCTTTTTGAACAATCATGCATCAGAATCAATTTGGAAATAATTTGAAACAAAGAAGTTCCACATGATAGTCTCATATCCACTATACAGGTAAGGTGCTAATGGGGCTTAAATATTGCCCTAGCATACATGTATGCCAGAAATTTCAGAGCACACTTCAAGGAATTCCTTCCTACCAGCTACACTGTACATTGTAACCATTTGCTACACCTGGGTGGAGAGTGGCAAATGTTGATCAATGACTTGCCAAAGGATATTAATGTGGAGCTGGGACTCAAACCAATGACCTTCTCATGTCCAGTCAAGTGCTTTTAACCCATTGACTATAAGAACCGGGTGGGAATGAGATCTTTCAGTTGTCAATGGGTTAAAAACCACTGGACTACAAAATGCACCTCGGTCCAGATCGGCATGACACACATCTTCAAGGCACAGATTTCTTTATGAATTAGGCAAATGTATACCAGAATAAACTGATAAAGCTCTTCTGGATGACATTACAGGAAAGATGGAAGGACACCATTAGCTTGATATCATACTGCTGACAACAACAACCGATGACTGTATCACTTGCCAAATCTTCTCTTTGTCCCTACCAGGCCCCCTATCTAATTTTCCCCTGACCCTCAATGACAGTTCAAAATTCCTCATTGTACCTGAATGAATCAACTCAGGGAAATTGGACCCCCTTCGCACACGAAAACGCAATTGCTTTTATTAAGCGTGATCCATAAGATCTCTCTGGGATATTTCATATGAGCAACGATAATACATTTTCTGGACAGTAATTGCAAAGTTTGGGATTCTTTGAAGTTTAGAAACAACTTTGTCAGGAATTGTCTTCATACTTCATGTTTTTTTTTATTAACTCCAGGGCTACTGAAATAACCCCTGTAACCTTCCGAGTACATGCAAACCCTATGTCATCCATTGTATTTTCTTCCGTAGGAAATTTTTCCCATTTTTTTTCATTGAAAAGTGCCATGGAGAACAAAAAGAAATTTGGGGTTGCTGGCATACTGTGGCCCAGCCCTACCATTCAGATCAAAAAAACTCTTCCACAATGAGCTGAGCAAGTGTATAAGTCCAATGGTTCTGGCACAGTTGTGCCTTCACAAATTCACATTATGGGGGGGGGGGGGGCTGTTTTTTAAGGATGATCTTAACCGAAACCTGATGAATACTATTTTGATTTTGGTATAACACACATTCTCCATAGACTTCAGCTGGGTATTCATTCGGGTTAAGAGAGTACTATTTCATAAATGAGAAGGGGTCCTATAAAGCGACAGATTGACATCAATCTGTCCACCCTCCCGTTCGTCATTGTGAGGCGCTTGATCCTCTCCTCGCTAGGACAGCCTGGATTGGACCATATCCTGTCGGGATCTGTCAGCTTCTTTATTACGGAGGAATCGTGACTGTTGATGGACAGGTCTAGGAAGGGTCACTCTGTGAGGAAATTACCCAAGCTTTCAAAGTCAATGCAAATGAGCTATTTTGTTTTGAAAGAAATATGGAAATACTTAATTTTGTCTCTAATAGTTTGAAACTGAATTTCAAGGACACACGTATTGTGAGAATGATTACTCACATGTACCTCTCTTTCTAATTGTGTAGCAGAATGATACCTGAATCTCTTATTCTAGTAGCAGTGACATCCACGGGCAGGACAGGGGGACATGTCCCCCCCCCCCCCACCTTTTTGAAGATAGGCGAATGTCCCCCCCTCCTCTTTGAATAACCTTTTTTTTTTTTGCTTGTCAGAGAATTTTGGAGGAAAACTAAAACTAGACCCCAAAAATGTGATAACCTTTTTTTTTTTTTTTTTTTTGGGGGGGGGGGGGGGGGGGGGTTGTCAGAAAAAATTTTCAGACATTTCTGACAGGTACAAAAGTTAAATCATGTGGTGACCCCCCCCCCTGAATTTCAAAATGGATTTGTGCCACTGGTGACATGTAGGTTTGCTCATTATGAATCTCACTGATTAATTATTTGAATATTACAGAATTTGCTTGATATCAGCCTTGTTCTGAAGTTGCTTTTTTGTGTGTGATAAATTTGAAAGTAAGGCATGCTGGGGCTATTAGATGGGACAGCCTGAGAACTACACTATCAAGACCAAAATGTATACAGAATACTAAATTTAATAGTTTACACAGATAATTCGAAGACAATTTTCTCTTTGGCTCTATTCATACTAATTATAAATTAATTTTTTTTTTTTTCTTTTTAATCTTCTTTATTTTGTAAAAGCGTTACTCCATCCATCCATTTTGATCCAAAAAAAGAACTTGAAATTCGATCAGGACTCACAAAATCTATAAAGAAGCACCTGTACATGTATTAGAGGGATACCAATTAGGATGTCAATTAAGGGATTTGTGTATTTTAAAGATGTCAGTTAACACCTCATTTGAGGACTGCAACATAAAGGTCAATTCCTGAGACAACAACATGTTTTTTTTACTCCTTATTAAAACCTTCAATGAACTGACACACTTCAACAACTACAAAAGAAATGGCTCTCTATGCCTCATTTGAGTTCAGCAAAGTGGAATCAGATACAGCTCATGCAGGAGCTGGAGCAGTACAGAACTTAGAACTGGTAGATTCCATGATTCAATTAAGAGAAAATTAAAGCTCTGGTGCTTTTTGACACTTAATTTGCCTTCATACATGTTTCATGCTTTGCATTTTTGTAATTGTGAATTTGAATGGATTATGATTAGATCACAGAAATGGACACATCTAACACAGAGATGGCTTCCACATCTATTGTGACTATAGCCCTTCATATCCATTGTACCTACATGTAGATGTAGTCCCTAAGATAGGACTCAAAATTGTAGCTCCCATGGTATTTACTTATTGTACATGTAGACATGTACATGTAGCTACCGGGATCTTCTTTAGCATGCCATAAACTATTCTAAACTATATTCAATTATTTTAAACACTAATATTGTAAAAACCAAAGCAAGTGTGAAGTTTGTTCTGATCAAATGAGAATATCTTAAAGTCAAAATTTAGTCAATACTTTCTCTCTTAGAGCATCTGAAACACTTCCCAGCAAAATATGCCACAACATCACTACACCTGATGTCAAAACACATCCCTAAACTGGCCACTTCCCTTTTGGTTGGGACATGCAAAATTACCTGCGTTCTCCAAACAGGCAGCATGCATCACCTATAAGGGAATGAACGGTGAATTTCCTATATCACACCTGGTACCGTTTACCGACTATTTCTGCCCTTAATTAGCCGCCATCTCCCCTCCCCTATCTTAAAAGGGAAGGAACCATTGTCCCCTAGCACCAGTCAACAGGTCTGTAATTATCTAGAATTATTGCTTCAGAGGTTTGTAGAATGTAGGACGACTCTTCCAGTTAGTCAGACCAGTAATTAGAAACATACATTCTAACATTGAATAAACAGAGTCTGGGCTTAATTTCATGCTAAGCTACATGTATAAAGACCAAAAAGGTGTTAACTGTTAAGCACACTGACCTTTAATGAATCACATTGGATTCATTTCTGAATATTTCTTGACCATAATTTTCATCTAATAACACCCTCCAGTTACAGGCACCATTTACACTGTTAAAGGGCAATCCAACCTTGGTAATAATATGATTTGTGTGAAAGCAGAAAAATAAGAAAAACAGGAGGGTGAAAGTTTGAAATAAATCGGACGAGGACTAAGAAAGTTATGGATGTTTGAAAATTGAGATCACTACATCTATGCGAATCTCAAATTGGCAATTTGGTGGGTCGATTGTGACATTTTTGTGGACAACTCTCCCGTTTGTCGTACACAAAAATATCATTAATTTGCGGTTTTCTTCGAGGCGCTTTTACCCTCGGGGCAGTACTCAAAATATATTGGAGATAGCATATTGTTAGAGGTCCTCATGAAAGAAAAAGATCCTACTGAGTAATTACATTTCGAAAAAAATGACATTTTAGTCATTTTGTGTGTTTGAGCGAATGGGGGAGTTGTCCACAGCTACATCACAGTGACATTACATATAATTAAAAATAATTTGTAAGCTTTCTCATTCTCTTTATGTTAGTTTGGAAGAACATCATAGTAGAAATGTCCCCTGAAAAGGACAGCTCTTCAATTGCCCTAATTCAAATATGACTGGAAATAACTGAAGTGTTCGGGTCGAACATTCATATGCCACATGTATGTGCAGTCCCATACACCCATTTCTGTGTGCAGTGCATGTGCTTTTCAGCAAGACTGGGTAAATTTATTATCATTTTGATGATTCCATAACCTCACAGTATACACAAATTCTTATGTAGACATGATCAACTTTTTCCAATTGCTTTAAGACAGTTTATTTTACAATGTAATCGCATGACCAGAATTCAACTTTACCTTTGAAATCAGAACACCAAAAGCTACTGTAATTCAGCAATTCTAGGACAGGTAGGGAAAAAAAATTGCTAATGAGTTTCACACCAGGAGATGATACACCGGGAGATGATACAAAGAGAAATAGGGAAGATCTTTTTGCAACTAAACAACTGAGGAAAAGTTTGAAATTGGTTAAAGATGTATGAAATGAGCCTACATGTATGAGTAGGTCTAATTGTTATTTTGCTTATACATGTACATGTAGGTGTATTGGTTCAATATGTTTTCTTATCAGATGCAGACATTTTCTTGCTTCGATTCAAATGCCCAGGCATTCGTTTTTTGTTGCCAGCTAGGACAGCTCTCATGAGGAATTATTTTCCTTGTACCTGTATGTTAAACAGGAATGTCTGACATTTGGATGGAGCTAGGGGAAAGTGAGCGAGGGAAGAGAGAGAGAGAGAGAGAGGGGGGGGGGGGGACAGAGAGGGAGAGGGAGAAGGACACAGAGAGAGAGATGAGAGAAGAGAAACGGAAGAAAATAGATCGGGTTGGCAGAAAGGGGAAATTAAAAGAAACGGAAGAAAAAGAGGAAGGAAAACAAAGAGAGAGAGAGAGATAAAGAAAGAAGGTCACAGAGAAGATGGGGCTTACACACATTTAATTAATCAAGTAAACAAACACAAAACAAGAGCAAAATCAAAACCAGAAAGAGAAAGAGAAGGGAAAACAGATGGGAAATAGGTTTTCAAGTGTGTACAAGAATATTGGAAACAGAAATTTGGCAAATTGTCATTGCAGAAACATAATATAAATGTGCCCTTAAACTACCCTATAAAGTTTTATGACCCATCTTATCATATCTTGAGTGCTATTAACAATCAAATGACCTGGAATATGTGTCTCATTTACTTTTAATGGGTGATTCTTAAAGATGTACTTGGGTAGAGGGGGATATGTGTACATGTGTATGTCAGGAGTGGCAGGGAAATCATGATTTATTTTTTGTGAAGTCATGCATCTTCTATTTCTTGAACATGTGTCCTATTTCTCCATTTCATTAATTTTTTCCAGATTTAGCTTCATGATTCCACATTTATTTAAGTTGGTTATATTTGGATACTCTGTTCAGCTTTTAGATTTGCTCACTTTCTTAATAACCTTCCTGTTTCATTTTCATTTTGACAGTTGACCTCTTCTCTTCTCTCTCTTTTTCATGCTCCTTCTTCTCTCTCCCTCTTCCTCTCTCTTTCTCATGCTCTTTCTCTCTCTGTCTCTCTCTCTCTTCCCCTTTTACCTCTACTGACTACTTATCAACTATCCATTAGCAAACATAAGACTCAAAAAGACTCATAAAACTAAAAAAAAAAAAAACTTTTGGAGAATGCTTTCAGAGCCTCAATATAACCCTGACCCACAAGAACTTTAAATGTTACTTCCTAAAACGTACTGTTATTTGCTGGAAAATGAAAAAATGAACTGTCCCAAATAATAATTAAATCAAGCAATCTCTACAGTCCAGTCCTTAGAGCATTTTTTTCCTCCCCAAATTACACCATCTTATTTCTATATCATGAAATTATTATACATCCTGTGGGCATCTTCTTATCTTTCTGCTTATTTCTGATTCTGTATCACATTCTTCATTTCCATGTCCTTCAAAAGAAAATAATAATATCATTCACATAATTGAGTAAATTAGAAATAAAGTGGGATACTTTTCAAGCACAAATAAAAAAAAAAAAATCAAATGCTTTCTGTATACTCACATGCAAAATAGAGCGCAGCAGGGTTGGGTGTCTGAATATCAGACACATCCCCTAAGGAATCCTCAATCCTTGCCGTGCAGCTATAGCTCCCTTCGTCCCCACTCTGCGTAGTAGACAGGTAAAGAGTTCCATTCGGGAAGATGTAAAAGCGTCCTCCTGCGTTGATAAGAACATTGTTGTGCCTCCATTCCACAAAGACGGTTCCGATCTGGAAGCCGTCGTACGCTGCGCAGTGGAAAGCGGTGGAATTGCCCAGAACTGCAATGGTGTCTGATGGTGTTTCTGTGAATACTGAATAATGCCAAATAAATAGAAAATTAAGTATTGATTTGAAAATACAATTTTATTGTTTTGGAAAAATAAACACTTTTGTTGGTTTTATTTCAACAAGGCTAGTGAGTACTAGCATGGCACGACAATATATAAAGAATATTTTAACTAATGATTGTATAATTGTATACCCCGGAATCAAATATTGGTCCAGCAAAGCTTGTCATTGGAAAGCAACTTGAAAATCATCATTACTAAAATCCACTTTCACAATTAAACCCTAAGCATTCCAAAGATTAACAATACCCTGATGATTACATGAATGTTGTAAAAATGATTCTTGACAACTCTTACCTAAATCTGCACTGCAGCTCGAAATAAATATAGTGGTTAACAGGAATATGAAGACTAGCTTGTGATGAAGAGCCATGGTGATTTAATCCTTCACATCTATAAAAGGTTTGATGAGTTGGTCCAAAATGTCTTCCAGCTAAGAACACTTCAGGTTGCTCGAAAGGACAAAACAAGTCCTTTATCGCCTTGGTCTCTCTCAGTCCCACACAGCGAACTCTGTGTTGGTCCACTGTGTCTCTGCTCTCAACTCTGCTGCATGACTCCTGAGGTTGTTTCACTGCTACTGGCTGATCAGCCTTACCCAACAGTCCCACACACTGAACTCTGTGTTGGTCCACTCACTGGAGCTCTCCTCTCCACTCTGCCGTGTTACTCACTGGGTTGTTTCACTCCTACTAGCTGATCGGTCTGGAAATCTGAGGAAATGAGGGGAAACAAGAAATTTGTGCTTGAATTTAGCCTATTTGGAAGGATAAAGTGAGCAGATCGGCTGACATTAAACTTGATGAGCCCACATACATATAAAAGGATCTCGATACCTTCACATATATCTTTCTTCAATGCCTACTAAGTTTTGATTTACAGAAACAAATGTAATTTAGCTCGATCATTAGATATAATGCCATTTTTTTTCATTCAGGAAAAAAATTGTAGACTACAGGACCACAAAAATGTCCCTGCAGTCTTGATTCATTGTATTACATGCAACATCAAGTTTTTACAAGTACATGTAGTGAGATTGGGTTGTTTTATTACAGGATATAAAATTGGAATGCAAAAGAATTTGTTTTTAATCCTCATTGTGAAGATTTATCATGTCTCCCTCTAATCCTACATGTATATTGTGTAAATTATACATACATGTACTCCCCCCCCCCAAAAAAAAACAACAACAAACAAACAAAAAAACAACAACAACAACAACAAACAAAACAGAAAACAAATGAATGAAATAAATAAAAAAAATACCAAGTCCATATCTTATGAAGAAAACATGTAGACCTCCATTAACAGTTTAAAGTGAACCCTTTGTAATTTTCGCTTGGTGTTCATGCAATTATTTGCCTTATTTTTTTTGCATTTATAAGCAACATGTACATGTACATGTACATGTGTGATTGGAACAGGTTTTGAGCAAGAAGATATCCATGATGACTGATGACTGCAAGATACTGGACAAGATGGTACATGTACATTGCACCTTTCTACAAAGCTGGCAATGATTGGAAACAACTGCTTATAGTACATTGAAGAATTTTTAAGAGTAAATTATAGGTTAGAAGCATATTCTACATTTATACCAAACTGAGCCTTCTCATACCCACCCCCTCTCTCTTCCTTCTCCCCCCCCCCCCTCCCTCTCTCTCTCTCTCTCTCTCTCTTTCTCAATCTCTCTCTGTCCAAATTTTCCCCAAAGTACATTGTGAAATGATCACAGGTTGTACCTTGGGACTTGCATGGATACTGTAATTTTTTGTGATGAACTTTGACTAGAGTACTTCCCAAGCTACACATAGTATAGTACATTCATACAGTGTACATGTAATTCCATATATACTTGCTATCCTTCAAATTCAGACACTATAGCTTTGGGAAATTAGGTCAGGAGTCTCCCTCGTTCCACATTCTGCACATTCATGTAAGAAAGGCTAAGGGACTTCCCCTTCAAATTACAAGTAATGTTATATTGTCTTCTTCAAAATTGACAATTTCCCCAATACTTAGTGACCATCAAGAGTCATGCGTCCCACATAAGTTAATTCATCAGGCACCAATATGCTGTTTCCCTACAACTCCAAGAAAGAAAGAAATTAGTTTTGTCCATGCCTGTAGGGTATCGCATATTGGCGGTTCCAGTTCTTAATTGCTGCACAGACAGCTTTACTACACACAAACACATGGTTAAGTACAAGTGCCTCCATTCGAACAGGGAAACTAAATCATGTAGCTGAGGTTCCAACTTTACTGTCAGCAGTATTTGAACAGCTTGTACTTATTATTCGGGAGCAGAAAAACAAAAATCCTAGAACAAAAAACTAAAACAACCGAAACAAGCAAGTTTAGAGACAGAATTCTAAAAAGCTAACTGTAAAAACATAACTTTTATGATGTACAGGTTGTACATGTAGATATAAAAGTACTACGAGAGTCGACTAACTTCAGCTTTACACAAGAAAGCAGAATAAATGCACTTCAAGCAAAACCTACACAAAAATACATTCATGCCTGTTGAAATGGCTATATTACAGGTGTACACATTTGTATGCATGTACAGTCCGACCTCACTTATAAATCCGAACTTCATTTATCCGGCCATCTCTATTAACCCTTTCAGGACAGGAATTATTTAAGAGGCTGAATTGATCACATTTTGTTCTTCAAATTGGCAACAATTATATTTTTCTTTTCATGCTATGTGGTTCTAATAAATGGTAATGTATTTGAAAACAGTATACATGGTTACCAATATTTTTGAAAAGTTGAAAAAATTGCCAATTTTGTTAAAAAAACAATGATTTTAAACCTCAAAATGTGTTGCCAATTAAAGGATTTTAAAGCTTGTTCTCCTTTTTTAAATTCCTGACATCAAATGCAATATGGTCATGCAACAAAAATGGACATAGTGTGTGCAGAATTTTTTTCTCTTTCTACTAATGCATCTGGTACATTTTTTAGAGCTCTGAATAAAAAATTATTGAGCCAAACCACAAAATGTGGTCAATTGTCTTGAAAGGGTTAAGCGGCCCTGTCTTCCGGCTAGTTCGTCATGCAATTCACGCAAAAGCCTTGGAAACAGGAACACCATGGGCAATTTTCTGTTTAATTTTATTTCATTTCATCTCTTACAAATAAAAAGATCATTTGCAATCATCAACTACATGTACACCAAGAAAACATAAATTTTACAGCCAATAGACTGCCCTACCCTATTCATTTGCATAGAAAATGTACATTTCTCTCATATCTGACCATTTCACTTATCCGGATGGGTGCCGGTCCCAATGCGGCTGGATAAACGAGGTTGGACTGTGCTGCATGAACGTAACAAACTGATACATGTACATGTAGTAATGTGTATCATACACATCCAGTTCAGAAGTGAAGGGTTTCTACTCTATGGTTTAACTTTTGGGCATCTCTACACTTCTACATGTACATGTATGTGTACACTGTACATGTATAGACACTGGACTAAAATAAAGGAATTTAACATACATTTACATGTATCACAACCAGCCTCACTGTCTGATTTGGCTACAAGATAACCATGTTACAAAGCAAATTTTCGATGTGACAGCTGTTATCCTTTAAACAATGGGGAGCCAGTTTGTGAATTGATGTTTAAAGATCAAACAATACAGTAGGTACATGTATCTTGACATCAGTCACTCAAATAACCACAAATCTTCCCTCTTCATTTTACCAAAATTAATAAGCTTACTCTCTGTCTAAAAAAAGAGAGCATGCTCATTCTAATTTCACTCCCCTGGCAGTCATGTCAGTAATCATTTGTTTAGGAGTGAATATCAAGTGAATACTGAATGCTCTCTACATTTAAACAGAAAAGAGTGAATTCACTCTATTTTCTCTCCATTTTCATTCCCCTTGAGAGTGACGTCTGTAATCACTTGATATTTTTTTTCAGAGTAGTGATTTGTATGACTGGGTAGTTTCAAAGCACCAGTTTATTAACTGGTCTTCGAAGAACTAACAACAGATGTTAACTTTACATGTACATGCAGGTTTTGTTAAAGCAAGAGTGATTAGTTTCAGTACAGTACTCACTATACATGTATAAAGTAAATTAAGTAACATGCTTACATGTATTGTTTGCTTCCGGGCCCTCTACAGTATAAAAGTCTCGCCCCCACCCACGAAAAATAGGCAAGATGTCTAAAGCTGATTCTGCCCAGACTGCATTTTATGAGGAACCATCTAAATGCATTTTAACATGCAGCAAATAAGTTACTTATTTGTACCAGAATATATTTAATGATGAAAAAATTGATGAGATCACAGACAAAGTCATTACGTATTTTCAACTGATGACCCAACCTGTTACAATTATTTCTGGTCTCTAAACATTAAATCATTTTTTTTTAATTTTCAGTCTGTCAAAATTTCAGTTTCTGTTCTGTTATCGCAGGAATATATATTTAGCTTCAGTATCTAATGCCTCTATATCACTTTATCCTTGCTAGAAGGCATCAAACGAGAAAGCCGACCTTTCAGCACAATAGAATTCCTATCCAATTCAAAATCTCTAGCTAAGGACAGATCTAGTCTAAAGCCTCAAACAATAGGGAGTCATTTCAGTTTGAAAACTGAAACAAAAGAGTATTTCCGGTCTTCATGCCGGGCCGATTGTCTCTTCAACCAATATTGTTCTTAGTATGTTATCATTACTTCTATTGTCTTCTAATCCAGATATAAAGCCTATTTTTGATACAAGCTAACACCCTGCAGAGACTAAACCAAAATATGACAGAGACCAGCATGACAATGGCACAGGGACACAACAAGACAGGGAGCCAGGGAAAACTGAGGGACATACACATTGGCCATCAAAAAAAAAACCCCAAAAAAACTTCCAGCACAGTTTTTGTCCATGTACAGAGGTATATCCTTTCAGACAAAAAGTGTTTTCTAGACTTTTTAAATGCATTCTGCAGACCAGGGCCTCATTTCATAAAACTTGTTATCAATAACAACTGCCCCATTTCTATGATAAATTTGCTCTCAGCCAATGAGATTCAAGGATTTCAGTAGCTTATAACAATTATTGTAACTTGTTTAATGATAATAAAGTTTTATGAAACGGGGCCCTGGTGGAACTATCTGGAAGAAGAAAAGCATGTGGTCCAGAGCAAAAGCTCAAGAACATTTTAAAAAAGAAAGAGATGTACATGTTAAAATACCAATGGCATACAATATGGTTCCAAAAAATCACATTTTAATGAATAATGATAAAAGAAAATTAAACTGTTGTCTATTATTTGAAGAACAAATGCTGATGACTTACATGTAGGTATTCTAAAATCTCTGTCCTGAACAGGTTAAACCTGTTATGCAAATGAACATTTGCTTTTGTTATGTTTGACTGATAGAGTACAAGTTAGTGTACTCTCAAAGTGATGTCACATCAGATTACATGTAAAAATATATGCAGGTCATGAAAGGGTTCAGTATCCTAATTAGGAAACAATTAACAGATAATCTTTGACAACTACTGTACATACAAGAACATGTACATGAAGTGTGTGTATACATGTACATGTAGTTGCAAATTACAAGTACATGTAGGCCACAGTTTGTCTTATGCTGGGGTAAAAAAAACTTTTGACCTAATCCCTGCCTTACAAATTTAACTTGTCCAAGTCTTATTTTTGCCTAAGTTAATGTTTTAACAAAATAACATCACATTCAAGACAGTATAACACAGTTTTCAACACGTGTTGAATAAGGCTAGAAGATTTTATTTTGTTGGACCCATCTGCTAAATTTTAATAATCTGAACTCCAACTCCAAAACAATCGTTTTTAACCTATTGCCTGGGGGAACTGCATGGTCTCTGTAATAACCCTATAGGAATTAGAGAATTCAGTAGTCAACAGGTCAAAAACAGCACAAAAAGCAGATGAACAGGGCCCTGTTGCATAAAACTTACCATTAATGGTAACTCTGCTATCAATGGTAACTACCATGGTAACATCACTCAACAGCCAATCAAAATCAAGGTTTCCATGGGAGTTGGGTCGTTTCACCAGGTTGGGACACATTAGTGTGACATGGCACGTATCATTAAAACTATGAACTGATTTAATTTCTTAATCTTATGTAACACTCATATAAATATGATGATCTATTCTGACAGGTTACAGCCTGGCACGTTAAACTTTCACAAAACTGTGGACAAAAACGTAATGTGGACGTAACATTTGACACCGTGTCAATGTTACGTCATGTTTTTTGTTTTTCTTTATTTTCTGGTATTTAACTGATTGATGTGAATTTCCTTTATTAAAGTGTGTATTATTAAGAACACATGCTGCCTCAAAGGATGAAACAATTTTTCTTTTAAATAAATTATTGAATATGGTGAAAAACCTACTTTCAAAGAATGGGTGAGTCTGACGTAACACTGACACGGCGTCAATGTTACATCACCACCACCTTCTTGATTAGAGTGTGATTTCTATTGTATTTTAAGGATGAACTACCAAATTTTATTGGTTTATATGTGTAGACACTTCTCTTGTTTATGATTAATATGATTAATTTGCATATAGTGTTTAAACAATTTGAAAAATTAAGCAAAATCTGACGTAACAAATTCTGTTAGAGGTGTGTGACATGCAAAATGCAAACTCTATTGGTAAGAAAAAAACTCATTTCATGTTGGATGATTTTAAAACACTTGAAGAATTTAAGTAGAAACACATATTCTAAAGTAAAAAACAGCTTTGGTACAGTAGTGAGAGTAAAAGCAGAGCAGACAAGGAGACAAAATGTAAATGAAGGAGTGGTGACGTAACATTGACACCACCTGTTTTTCAGATATTCATACATTTGCTGTTTTATGCCATAATAAAGGGAATTGAACACCATAGACTGCTTTTTTTAGATGGTGCCTTAGCCCAGACAAACTTATAAATGAACTTCATATGATCTTGTCAGTGAAAATATATAAAAAATGTAAAAATACCGAAATGTGACGTAACATTTACACGGTGTCAATGTTACTTCCAAATCAAGGTTTTTTTGTAATATTTATGTTAAACTAATGTTTTTTATGGACAAAACCTGTGGAATAAGTCAAGGCACTAAGTTGCATGTTATGTGGGATGAATGAATTTGAATGTGGTCATACTTTTAATAATACAAGCCATTTCATGCAATGTGTCCCAACCTGGTGAAATGACCCAGTTACATGTACCATTGATGACAAAGTTACCATAAATGGTAAGTTTTATGCAATGGGGCCCAGATCCAAAAAAAGTTTGAGGACAATCTGACAACTACAAAGAAAGGTGATAATTTTTTTTAACAATATGAATCAAAAATCATAATGCTGTCTAATGGAGTTAAATTTGGAAATTGATAATAATAAGTTTGTGATCCTGTTCTAGGGCAGGAGTTGCCCTTTAAGAGGTCGAGAGTCAGATGGACTGCAGAATCAACAAATAACAACCACTTTTCACGCAAGTGCAACTAATTTTTTCAAAAGCAATAAAAAAATTCTGTCATAAATTCATTGCCTGTTATTGGAGGATGCTATCTGGAGTCTTGACAAAATATTACTAATTTCCATATCTCTCAACGATTCACCGCGAAGGAGCGGGAGCACAAGAATTATAAAGGGATCCTCCATTAACACACAGGGATTAATTATCTTGTCCCGAAAATAGACCAACCAACAAATCCAAGTGGAGACAGTTTGGCTGGGGTTAACCCTGTAGCAGCCAAAGGCATTTACTCTTCTTGTACTTTTAAGGCATTTTCTCGTTCTGGTTACAATTTTTACCTCTCTTTTTAACAAAAACTGGAAGATCATTTGGTAAACTGTGTGTCAGTTGGCTAGACATCCCACTAGTGAATCACTTGTGATTAATGTCTATACTAAAAATAACAAATAAAACATGAAATTTACAGGATATAACTAGGCATGATTTTTTTTAGGTGAATGAATACTTGACAAATGAGAGACATTTACAAAATAGAATAAACATTTTTCACTCATTAGCTGTTTTTACACATTATGAAAATATATACTGTGCTATATTTCAATAAAACACCCTACGGTGGGGGAAAAACAAACTGAAAAAAAGAAGGAAAAAAAAATACATGTAGTAACATACATGTACATGTAGAGTAGTAACAGAAGCTTTTGATATGTTTTTATCGTGTTCATATTCTTGTTTAAATCACTATACTTTATTAAAAGGGAGTTTTTCTAAATTTTTTTTCTAAATGAATTTGAATAAGATACAGCTTCTGTTTGTAATATTTTGTTGCCAAGTTTTCAGCAGTAGTGCATCTTTTTCAGGGTCTTCACTTTAATAACAATAATATACATGTAGCACTTTTTCCACTGGATACAAAGCAGTCTAACATATACAGTACATGTAGTTTCTGATTTGCTGAGATATCAAACTGTGTAAGCTTGTTCAAAAATCTATATGCAGAAATCAACATTCACCTGACCGTCAGATCTGTGAGAAATAATGTATCTGCCCCTCCTCTCTCAACCTCAAAAAAAAAAAAAAAAAAAAAAGAAAATGTTTGTCAATGTTAATTTTACAAACTCAATATTTCTTCAGTAATTCACCATATCAAAACTACAATCTCCACCTCCTACTCTTTCCTGCCACTGTCATAACATGCAATATGTTTTTGGGCAACGTACAGACAACAATGGGACAAGACCTTGGTCACATCATCAGGATGGGAAGAGAAAGAGAGAGAGAGAGAGAGAGAGAGAGAGCGAGAGTGTGAGAGAAAGAGAAAGAAAGAGATAGATAAAAGAAAAGGAGATAGAGAAACACAGAGATGAAGAAAGAGGGAGAAAGCAAGAAAGGGAGAGAAAGAGATAGAAACAGAGTCAGAGAGAGTAAGAGAACAGGAAAGACATACAAGGGGAGACTGGGAAGGAGAGGGGAGAAAGTGAGCGAGAGAAAGAGAGATACAGAGAGACATGTATAGATACAGAGTCAAGGAGAGAGACAGAAAGAGAAACACAGAGATAGAACTACACATACTGTACAAAAAGAGAAAGCTTTGTCTTGGTGATTTTTACTGACAAATTTGCTCTCAGCCAATCAGATGCAAGGATTTCAGTAGCTTATAACAGTTATTGCAACTTGTCATTGATGACAAGTTTTATGAAACAGGGCCCTGGAAAAAGAAAAAGATACAGAGCAAAGAGAGTGAGAGAGAGAGAGAGAGAGAGAGAGAGAGAGAGAGAGAGAGAGACTGACAGACAGAGACAGATAGAGACTGACAAAGAGAAAGAAAGAGATGGACAGACAGAATGTGTTTGCAGGAGGGAGAGAGAGAGAGGGACAGACAGACAGACAGACAGAAGAGGAAGATGTGTTGGACAAAGCTTTCATCAGTTATAATTGGCTTGATTGTTATCCTTGAACCTGAATTACAAATATTTGTCATTGTGTCATCATCCAGTTCCTATACTCACGCAAGTCCGCAGTGGACACATCTATAACTTTCTGAGTCAGTCCTTCTTTCTTTCTTTTGCAAAGTTTTAAAAAAGAATATCCAGAGATCTTAGAGATACCTACAACTGTACATGGAGATGGACATGTATATTCGGCAGAGGGGTACAAACAATTATCTCATTTGGGTGCCTTAGAAATGAAATCTGCTTTTTTCCTTATTGTGTTCAAGTTCATATCAGCTCTGCCATAGGATTTGATCCTTTGAGGTTTTACACTTTAAGAAGAAAATTACAATATACTTTCGCAATGTAAGCAAGAACCACAAAAAGGGAAAGTCCACCCTGATTACAAGTTGGTTTTAAACGAAGCACAAAAATTAAAGAAACAGTCAAACAGATCACTGAAGGTTTGAGCAAAATCCAATAAGAAATAAGAAAGTTTTGAATTTTTGAAGTTGCAATCAATCAAACACAAATTGGCAAAATGGCAACTCTGTGACATATCTTGTGAGCTCCTCTCCCATTTGCCCTGTAACCTCAAAATCATTCATTTCCATTTTTTTAGTTTCTGATGAAGGAATAAATTGGTTTCATACTGGTTTAGTGTAAAAAGATATGAGCAATGATTATATCCAAGGTGCATAAATGGTGGAATATTTTCTTTTTTAGAAAAAGGGAATTTAATGAATTTTTTGGTCCAGGGTAAATGGGAGAGGAGCTCGCAAGATACGTTATGGAGTTGCCAATTTGTGTTTCATTGATTACAACTTCAAAAATTCATAACTTTCTTATTTTTTATCATATTTTGCGAAAAACTTCTCTGATCTGTTTCTTTACTTTTTCTGCTTCTTTTAAAATCAATGTGTAATTAGGGTGGACTTTCCCTTGAGGATACAAATTGGCCAGGGATACATGAGTCTGAAATTATGTCTTATTAATCTAACAACATCTGAAGACAAATACACCTTTACGACATTATACTCAAAATTTTTGCCACAAATTCGATAATATTCAAGAACTTCAAAAATAAAAAGAACACAACTCACATGTAAATATAATGTTTCAAAAAAGTGCCTGAACGTATTATGTGCGATCAAGTAGAATTAGGCCACATTTCTTCAAAGGAATCAGTGACTCCGTTTCTAAAATCCTTCATTACAAACACTTGTTGCACTTTCCTGAAACATGAAGAAGTCCATACTTATACTTTGCTTGACATTACTGTGCACTTGCTGCACTCTAAAAGGAAAACAAATTACACATGTATGATCCACCAAAATAATCCATTTCCTTTTTTTCGCATCATATATCTACTCCCACCCAAGACGAGTTCGTGTAGGAAGTTTCTATTTTGGTTTTTCACTACGTGAGTATACGGACGGTAGAAGAAATTCGTCAGAGTCATGCTTCTCAAATGACATGGCTGCTCTAGGGTTCTTCTAGGAATATGGACAGTTCATGACCAAACCTATACAAATACAAGGGGTTATATACTGTAGTTTCTTTTCACTGATGAGATCACAGATAAGCAGTTCCCACCCTTTTTCTTTGGTGGCACTCCCAACTTACTATGGACTTCCCCTACCCCCCCCCCCCCCCCTCCTTTGAGTCCTTTCCTTTTTCTTTTCTCTGCAAGTATAAATGTACAATGTGAACTTGCTGCACTGACTAGGAAAGAGTGCCCTGGACACAACAATCGATGGATATTGTATTCCCTATCTGAAATCATTGTGAGATATGTAAGCACATTAAATATGTGCTATATCTCTGCCATTTCTCTCAAAACTTCCCTATTCTTTCCTCCTCTCTCTCTCTTTCTTTTTCTCTCTCTCTTTAGTTCTCATTTACACATTTTCTCCTTTTATAATTATGTCTATCCAAAGAATGAAATATTTTGAAAAATAAAGGTGATAGAAAATATGTCCCTTGTCTTTAACTGTACATGTGTACAAAATGCAATTTTTCTGTTCCTCAAAACTTCTAGACTGCTAATTTAAAAGAACCTAGAAAAAAAAAAAAAGATGCAGCGAGATGTCAAGAAAGGGATATTTGTAGACTTTACAGCAACTTTCTGCTGCACTAGCTACATGTACATGAACATCTGTTAGAAAACGGGAAATGAATTGAAAAATGTAAAACAAGGAAAAAGCCACATACTAAGTGACTACCACTTTTCAAAATAGATTTGGGTAATATCCACCAACAATATTGAAAAGAGATGCAAGACGGGAAAAGTTTCCTTTCCTTTAAAATAATGTTCAAGGGGGAGTGAACATTTAAAAACATAACATTTCCACACAAAAAAATCACATGATCATATATTCCTCACCCAAAAAGCTCAATAAAAACAGATGTTTACTTCCTCTGTTGATCTTTTCCTGTATGAGCAATAAAGAAACTTGTTTTTCTCTCTCTCCCACTCAGCTTTTCATAAGCTACGTTCATACGGGACTTGTGGTTTCGAAACTTTTTTAAGTACATGTACACGAAACAATGACCCACTAACCATGATGAGGGTTCACATGGGCCTGAAACAACGATGCTTGTTGTTCTGAAACTACAAGCAAAGCGATCGTCGTTGTTAACACCGGAAGTAGATACTATCGATTGTGTGTACGGTACACATACAGATCCTGTGTTCGTAATTTGCGCAAAGGGTATGACCCGAAAGTTTAACATGAACAGCGATGTCACCGTTAACTACAAGCTTGTGAAAGTTTATTTCTACATTGTCAGAAACTGCAACTGAGGACCACCCACTGCTCGTGGTTTCAGCGTTAACTCGAGCTCGCTTATGGTTCTAGAAACTACAAATCAATTTATACACTCTGAAACTACAAGATAAAGTTCTACAAATTAACTTTAAGTTTTAAAACTACAAGCGAATATTAAAGTTTACATGTACATGTACATGTAGCTCCCTTCGTGTGAACCTGACTAATACCTTTTGATTTATGGTTTTAGGGAGTGTGCTTGAGTGTGTTTTACAATAAATTCCTAGCTCAGGATTACAAATCATGAGTACTGATGATGATTTTCTTTATTATTCTAACACCCAAGAAAAAAAAAATTGACATCTCTTTTGATAGTACAGGTGTATGTACAAGGTTCTTCATATAAAAATCATTTGGTTTTCTTTTACACTGTACATGTACGTCTACAAAAAATAAATAATTTCCCTCTGATTAAACTTTTTTTTAAATACTAACAATTCCCACACACTGTATACATATATTTCAAGTTAGAATTAGATTGTTTATCTAAAAGTACACACAAATCCTTAGTGATTATTACATGATCAAATACTTCAGTAAATATCTTTATAAGATTGTTTATTTTCATATCATCAAAACTGCAGATCCCCTACAGGTAGTTCAGCCATCCCCATGGATTTTGTATTTAAACTTTCAAGGTATAAATTATTAAAGCATACCTCTTTAATAGAATATTTGGGGGATGGTCCAATTAATGCTTTCCATCGCTAATTAAATCAACCTCCAAGCTTCCTTTCTTGAAAACAAAACACTATAATAAATCTGTTGTGAGGCCTTCCTTCTCACTACATACCTGTACATGCAAGCCCACAGGAATTCACAAACTCTACTACGTTGATTGAGTCCATTTGATTCACAAAACTGTTTACTATTGACCAATAAGGCTCGTCGGTCAGTCTTACAAACTTTGGCAAGGTTCTATTGCACAGCAAAAAGCAAACTTAATGGATTTTAGAGTGCATTTGTCGGATGCACTTTGAATATGCTATTACATAAAAAAATACATGTGGAGGAAAATGCCTGATTACATGGTATTTTAAATTGTTTCTACAGTGTATGGCAATTCAAACATCCATGACTTTCTTATTCCTTGTCCGATTGCTTTCAAACTTTTACCATCCTGTTTTTCTTATTTTCTGTGTAGATGCCTGCATTTGCTGGGACTACATGTACAGTAGCAAGGGGAAATGACCAGATTGGTTTTTCTTTTTTTAATGAACACATTTTCCCTTTACTACAAAGCAATACAAAAAAAAAGAAAACACAGTTTGGCTTTACTTCATGCAGTAACCTTCAAAAATTCTTAATCTTCATATACATGTAAGAATGTAAATGGTTATTACACCTGAAATATTAGTATAAATGTGCCTACATGTATCTTAGGAAGTAGTGTCTATCCATATTGTGTAGATGTTCTGACTTAAAGGAAACCAAAACCCAAGGAGAGAATCAATGTTATTGGAAAGTGAGAATTCAGAGAAGCACTTTACAAAAAGTTTCATTAAAATTGGTTAAAAAATGAGAGAGTTATGGAAGTTTGAAAAGTCTCGTTTTACTTTCTATGGGGATCCTCAAATTGGCAAAATTGCTTCAAAATGGCTGATTTTGTGAACAACTCTCCATTTGTTTTGTACACAGATTTTCAGATTTCCCCCATTATCTTTCAAAGTGCAGTCCTTCTGAGCTCAACATATATAATGGGAAAATGTATTTTACACCACATACTGTATGTCGAGTTCAGGAGGAGACAAGGAGCACCCTGAGAGATAATGGGGGAAATCTGAAAATCTGTGTACAAAACAAATGGAGAGTTGTTCACAAAATCAGCCATTTTGAAGCAATTTTGCCAATTTGAGGATCCCCATAGAAAGTAAAACAAGACTTTTCAAACTTCCATAACTCTCTCATTTTTTAACCAATTTTAATGAAACTTTTTGTAAAGTGATTCTCTGAATTTTCACTTTCCAATAACATTGATTCTCTCCTTGGGTTTTGGTATCCTTTAACCTTCCTCTTTCCCTGTCTTTTTTTTTTAATCATTTATGCGCCGACTTCTCTCTCTCTCTCTTTCTCCCTCCTTTTTTCTCTTCCCCTTTCTTCCATGCATTTCTAGTCTTTTTCTTTGTTTTATCTCCTTTTCATGCAGACTCTTCCTCTTCTTTTCTGTACTTTGCACACTTAGTTACTGGTGCGCTTTTTTCAGTTTGAAGAACGCAATTTCAATAAGTTTGTCCTCACTCCATGACAAAGGCTTACAGCCGAAAATACATATAATTTCTCCCTCCAACGGTTGCATCATTTATTGTTAACTTTTGCGTAATTCTGCAACAACCGATGAAAGACAACTTACTGAGTTTCTATTAATAAATATTAGATACATTCAACACTACAATGTTTGTATTGGTCCAAGACCAAACCATCTACATGTACATACATGACTATAACTTCCTATTCCCATTAGGGTAAAAATACACATCCTTGTATACAATATCTTTCCGTCATACATGAACAGAAGAGTAAAACTCACTACATGTACACAGTTTGAGTCCATAAATCAGAGGCGGGTTGGGGGGGGGCACTTCCGGCCTCTGCCCTCCCCCCCCCCCCCTTTTCGAAAGAAAAGTGTACATTGTGCCCCTCTTTTTAGAACTAACCTTTTTCTTTTCTTTTTGCTTGTTTGTCAGGGAATTCTGGAGGAACCTGGACATTTTTTTTTTTGCTTGTCAGAGAATTCTGGAGGAAAATTGGACCAAAAAATCTGATAAAACTTTTTTTGTGTGTGCGGCCCCCTGACAAAATCCTGAATGTGCTCCTGCATAAATGTTACAATGTAGAAACTATAGTCATTTATTTTTTTATTTATTCATTTATTTATTTCTGTCATGATATTTATACAGGGTAGCACAGTTTCACCAATAGTGGTGGTCTTCCATGAGGCCCTGTTTGATAACAAAGATATCAAGTAACAATATAAATTCATTCCCAGCAACAAAACAAAATACAGAGGATATTTAAATATTATCTGGTATTCTCGTAATAAACGGAAATTTTCAAAAACGTATTCAATGATATTTTGGTGCATATTTCGAAAATCATTGATATGTATACATTCGGTAATTCATTTTTTAAATGAGATGAAAGGACATCAAATACTTTTGACAACCACTGAAAATATAATATTACGAAAGCTCATAAACAAAGTAAAGAGATGATCTTGGATCAATAAAAATCCCCACTTGGGATACCAAAAATGATATATACATATTTACATAGAATATATTAACAGATAGTATTGTTATTCAAACAATACGGGTTGGACGTTCATTATACACGTACAGCATAATAGTTGAGTATGTACAGCATAAATACCAATGAAAGCAACAATAACTATAAGTGGTGTCATTCATTCAGTTCAAAAGTTTCATATAAAAAAATTCTTCTCCTGTACATGTACATATATAAATTTATTTGTATTAAGTATCCCTTTTGACAAAATACATGTACATGTAGGCCTTTTGTTGTGTGTGATCAGTAGTTGTCAAGCTATCATAGCTGCCCATTAGACCCATGTGTACATTACGTTTCTGAAAGGCCTACGTACATGTCAGTAGAACACAGATGACATTACATGTATAACTAAAAAAAATAAACTTACCCAAAAGAAAAGAATTCTGATATTGTGCAATGTACAGAACGTGACCATTCATGTGATTATCCAGCGAGATCGGATATCAGCATCAAAGTATCGATTTATTGATTTCACAGTCGCCCACTTCCTCTTTGTCTGGCGCACAATACTTGATGGGTTTCCTGAGTGCTTTTCCTAAAAGTTCAAAGACCACTTACAAGTCCATCCATGAGGAATCACAGTGACATTAAACTTGGTTGGAGTCAGGGGTGGATGCAAAAAGAGAAATTTCCAACATTCAAAAAGAGATTCCCCAAAGGCTTCATAAAACTTTCCAAAGGATAAAATCTTTAAATCTAGTCTGTTGGAATGAAGAGGTTGCAACTTAAAAGAAAGAGGAAACAAACAAAACTTGCAAGTAGACTTGTATGTTGTGCATAAGATACCAACAGTACATGTAAGGCAATAGCTTGAATGTTTTGGAACCAGTGCAACTTCTTTAAATACACAGCAAAGGATGCTCTTCAGTATCACTAGGCAGCTCAACAGTAGTAGTGCAAGCACCCGCAGTCTGCAGGCACGTGTGGATATCGCAGGTTACGACTCACCACAAGTAGAACAGCAGTTTTAATAGGGTAATGCGCTAAACACGGCCAGTCCTCCCAGAGATCTTAAGCAAACTATTCCTCCTCTATATCTCTCTCTCTCTCTCTCATTGGCTGACTCACAGCGCACAGACATGACTACTACTTCAAGAGCATGTGTCGTCAAATTCGAGCTGATTGTACGAGTCATTGCGGGATTGGTGATTGTGCGGTGGCTATAGGTTATACGCTCCGACAAGCTTCGTGATGTTTCTCACAGAAGGTGTAGGATATGACTTTGTACCAGAGTAACATGTAGACAGCAATGTTTCATAAAATTTTCATCAATAACAAAATACAGTAACTGATATTTAAGCTACTGAAATCACCGCACTGGATTGGCTGAGAGCAGATTTGTCATAGCATCATGGGGCTTGTTATTCAAAATCAGTTTTACGAAACTGGGCCTGGCATTACAGGATATCATTCATATGTATGGCTATGGATCTACAAATCATTCTTGCATACAGTCCAACTTGTCTTAGAAGCGACCCCTCTGTAAAGGCCACCTGTCTAAAATGGTCACCTAAATTATCTCTCTCTAGTAAGAAATATGTTAGCATTGTAGAACTTTTCTAGAAAGGCCACCTAATGGTCACTTCTTCAGTTTCCTTTGGGGCTACATGTAGTTGGTTGGCCCTACAAGACTGTACACATGGACTGCATTATATCTTGCATTTTCCTGATACATGTATACATGTATGTGTCTATCATTGTTAACTTAGGTATTTCCAAAACAACAACAAAACAACAATATATACTGGTAATTCAAACGCTAAAAGGGGAAGTTATGGAGGATCCTCTTTTGGTTTTCAACAGGATGGCTGAGTACAATTTGTGCTATAAATAGAGTAATGTATGATGATAATAATAGGTAATCTCAGTAAAATAAAGAAAAGTTGAGAACAAGACTTTGACCTTACATGCCTTCAAATCTAATTATTCTACATGTAAGTCAAGGTAAAGGTCAAGTTGGCACAACTGCACAAAAGAAAATAGACAGGAAGTACTAATTCTAGACAATTTTTGAAATTTTACATTAGTAAGAGAAAATTACCAGGCACTGTATATTCATTGTAAAGGCAAAAAAATACATATTAGGCCCGTCTTCATCAGCCCGAGTTTCCAAAATAGCCCGCTAATTCTGATCTGGGAAACTAACCCGATCAGAACTAGATCGAGCTAGTTTGTAATGAAGACGCAATTAGCTGGCTATTTCGTGGGTTTCTAGCTCGAGCTAGAAGCCTACATGTAAGTCAACTCGGGTTTTTTTGTGAAATAGCGCGCTATTTGGCGAATTAGCCCGCTAATTCGCAGGTGAAGACGCACTCGGGTTTTGACTCGAGTTAATTTATTCATGACACCAATCCTAGAAATGCTATTTTCCTTATGTATTTCTTGATTTTCTTCTCTCTTTCCACCTTTTCCTTATGTATTTCTTTGTTTTCCTTCTTTCTTTTTTCTCCTTATGTATTTCTTTGTTCTTCTTGCTATCCTATTTTCTTTATATATTTCTTGTTTTTCTTCTCTTTTTGTCTTTTCCTTATGTATTTCTTTGTTTTTCCCATTTTCTGTTCTGCGATCTTGCTATCCTCTTTTCTTTGTTATGTATTTCTTTGTTCTTTCTGTCCTCTTCTCTTTATATTTCCTTATGTATTCCTTTATTTTTCTTTCTATTCTATCTTTTCCTCATGTATTTCTTTGTTTCTTATATATTAATTTGTTTTTCCTTCTCTCTTTTTACTCCTTATATATTTCTTTGTTCTTCTTTCTCTCCTCTTCTCTTCATACATGTATGTATTTCTTTATTTTTCTTTCTATTTTATCTTTTTCCTTATGTATTTCTTTGTTTCTTATGTATTACTTTGTTTTTCCTTCTATTTTTTTCTCCTTATGTATTTCTTTGTTTCCCCATTATTTATTCTTCTTTCTATTCTTATGTATTTCTTTGTTCCTCTTTCTATCCAGTTTTCTATTTAATTTTTTCCTTATAAATTTCATTGTTTCTTATGTATTACTTTGTTTTTCCTTCTCTCCTTTTACTCCTTATATATATTTCTTTGTTTTCCCAATTATCTATTCTTATTTCTATTCTTATGTATTTCTTTGTTTTTCCTTCTCTCTTTTTATCTTTTCCTTATGTATTTCTTTGCTCTTTTCTCTTCAATTATTCTATATATTTTTTTTAAATTTTCCATCTTCGAAGTGCGCATGCTCTGAAGCTCGAGTTTATTCCAAGAACGAGCGGGAATCGCTCGACTCGGGCTGATGGAGACAGGGTTTTCAAACTCGGACTTTTTTCTCGAGAAGCGCTGATCGGGCTAGAATCTCGAGCTTGAGCAAACTCGGGCTGATGGAGACGCACCTATTGAGAAAAATTCACCCAATTTATGTGTGTAGGTGCAAATTGTCTTAAACTGAGAAAACAGCTGCAGAATTGGATTCACATGCAAGGCCTAGCTGCAATGCTACATGTATCCACCCTTTAGATCCGACATACATGTACATGTACATGTACGTGTACAAGACTACAAGTATAATAGCAAATTACATGTACATACATGTACATGTAGAGTTGGGCAAACTTCATAAAAATTGAAAAATACTGGCGATCTTACACATTACACGTATAGTGTACATGTACTACATGTAAATGTAATTGTAAATGCAAGGAGTTACTAGGCAATACTAGTATTAACTCCTCGGCAAATGTAGGAAAACTGAACCACCAAATGCATGGATACAGTACTGATTCAAACATGATACTTATACAGTATCACTAAATGAAATTTCAGAATTCGGAAGTCACTACTAAGATGGTTAAGGAAGTTTTTTGCTAAAAACTAGAATATCACTGAAGGTGATTATACCCCCACCCCAATATGTGTGCCAAATTTCCTGAGCATTGCTCGAAAAATGAAGAAGTGGTTTGATGTGCAATATTTTCCTGTTTTATTGCCATATGTCGTTACCATGGTAACACAGTTTGCCACACATTGAAACACTATGTCTTGCACATCTCCATCCGAAGACAAATGCGTGTGCCAAATTTCATGAGCATTGCTCAAAAAATGAGGAAGTAGTTCGATGCGCAAGATTTCAATCTGATTTATTGCCATAATGTTCCGTTACTATGGCAACGGAGTTTCTGACACATTCAAAAAATATATGTCTTGCACATCTTCATCCCAAGACAAATGTGTGTGCCAAATTTCATGACCATTGCTCGAAATATGAGGAAGTAGTTCGATACGCAAGATTTCAACCAGATTTATTGCCATAATATGCCGTTACCATGGCAACACAGGTTCCGACGCATTCAAAAAATATGTCTTGCACATCTCCATCCCAAGACCAATGTGTGTGCCAAATTTCATGAGCATTGCTCGAAAAATGAGGAAGTAGTTTGATGCACAAGAATTACAACGGACTGACCGCCCGACCGACCGCCCGCCCGACCACACGCTGATTCCTACATGTATATACGCCCTTCAAACTTCGTTTGGCGGGGGTATAAAATAACAAAAAAAAGAAACCAAAGAAGAAATCTAAAGCATATTTCCACTTTCTTGTTATTTTCAACTGCATTCCCATTTTTCAAAAATTCTAATTCATAAAAGCAGGGCCCCACTTCATAAAACTTGTTATCAATAACAACTGCCTCATTTCTATGCATATTCGCTGTCAGCCAATCAGATTCAAGGATTTCAGTAGCTTATAACAATTATTGTAACTAACATGTCATTGATAAAAAGTTTTATGAAACAGGGCCCCGGTATGTTACAATTACAGTGACAAAACAAGAATGTTCAGCACAAGGTATGGGGTGACATTAAGAACAATATACTCACTCTCCCTATGGAAGATTAGATTAACATACTTGTACAGTGTATGTGGCAAAAAAGAGAAGGTTGAGTTCTGGGAAAGGTGAAAAATAATTTGTGAGCTTTCTCATTCTATTTATGTTAGTTTGGAAGAAATATCCCCTGAACAGGATTGCTCCTCAGAACTCAGAAGCCCCCATATTCGAAATATGACGAAATATGATGAAAAATAGCTGAAGTGTTCAGGCCAAACATTCATGCCACATGCGTGTGCAGTCCCATATAAACATTTCTGTCTGCAGGGCATGTGTTTTTCCATGAGACTTGGTCAATTTCTTATCATTTTGATGATTCCTAAATGTCGCAGTATACACCAATTCTTATGTAGACATGATCAAACTCTCCCAATTAATTTGGGACAGTTTTTTTTCCCCAAAATGTAATCGCATGATCAGAACTCAACTTTATCTTTAAGCAATCTACCCATCATACGCTGACACTGTCACACTGCAAAGTCACCATTATTGGAGAAGGAAGGTGAGAATTGGATGACAAATAGACCTGGACTCTCAGAATCTCAGGATCTCAGACTTCTGCCACTCATAGGCCCAAACATTTTATCTTAAGATAACCTCCTAATACATTGTATAAGTACGAGTGCCAAATGGGTGTGGGAATATGTCAAATATTCACTGCTGCACTAGTTGACACCACTCACGGGACCATCGCTATATGGAGCTGTGTCAATTTCGGCCGGTCACGATCTCAAAGTTGAAGAGGTAAAAACACCAATATAATCGGCTAAATTTTGAGAAAATAATTCCTTCTACATTTTAGAATGATAGAATATCTAATTTCATGCCAGATCCTTTGATAGGATCTTTATCATCTTGATCAAGTGAAATTTTCAGGCTGTTTTTGGTTGGTGATCTTGCTCCTCTGCCGCACACACGTGTGTGCAAGATATCACACACTTGCTATGGAAGGCAATTGCTATTTCAAAAACCTTGTACACACACAAGGACCATTCTATGGGTAGCATTTCAGCCAGTCACCATTTAAATAATTCTTTAATTGCAATGGGCTGGAATGCTATGGATAGAATGGAGGGTGTGGAATCAGTATTGAATCTGATGTCCGTGTCCTGGGATATGATACAATGCAAAGTGCTTTGATCACTTACTTGTACCTGGAAAGGCACTAGATCTACATGTAGACCTACATGTAGATCTATATATATATATATATATATATAGTCTAAAAACAGTTTTATTATTATTATTTATTATAGTAGTAGTATTCATTGTTATTCTTCTTCTTATTAATAATTATCATTATTATTACAACATTATTTCCTATGTTAGGGGGAATCCTATCAATGTGGTTTATTCCGTCACAATAGAAATTCAACGTTACGGTGAAAGCGACCATGCGTTAAGGCGAATGATAACAATAGGCTGAGATAAAAGGATTCCCCCTAATCTGCCTAATGCTGGAATAAGAGTTATTATTATTATCATTATTATTAATATTATTATTATTATTAACATCATCACTATGGACCTTTGCATACTTTTAAAGTACATGTCATGACATGTACAACAAGTACTCTGTAGGTCTACATGTAGATAATAAAGAATTTAAGACTTTCACAACTAAAATTTGGTATTGGATGGAAAGCAGACAGAGACACACACGTTGACAGTCTTGATGCACACCCTTGCATATATGCAAAAACGACTTTCACATGAAATGAATGTTTTTTAATGCCTTTAGATCTAATTCAGTAAGAAATTGTCAGAATTTTATAACCAATTTTGTCAAAAATAAAATTTGAAACAAACTTCATATTATCTCTTTTTGTAAATGACAATATTATCAAGTCACACATATCATGATATAAAGTAAATACATGCACACATTATGTAAATGTACATGGTGCAATCCCCCCCCCCCCCTTCCGACTAACACAACAGTCGACACTTGTAACTCTCAACGACCCTATTAATCACATCACCACACAAAATTCAGTGTATGGGACCGTTACAAGTATGGTACACGAAATGCCCGGGCAATTATTAATATTAGCCAGTTTCGTTGCGCTAAGGCAATATGTGCCATGGAGAAAATATGTCATTGTTTCGTACACACCTTTATAATTCCAATGAATGCTAAAATGTCGTTTCCCTCGATAAAAAAATGTGTCATTACTCCAAATGATGTGCAGTCATTTCAAACGAGAGTTCCTCATTCATTTGCAGTTTCTTAGCGATGGCGTCACTAATTTGCATAAACGGCATTTACGTTACCTCTACAAGTCGACCAAAAATGAACTCGGCCTCCTTCATAAGGCAATTCGCTTCTTTCTTTCTTCTTCTTCTTCTTCTTTTTTTTGGGGGGGGGGGGGGATTTGTATACTTTAATTTACCTTTTACTGGGTCAATATCTAGGTTGTAAAGACGATTCATTATCTTACTTAATGTGTGTGATTAGGCTCTAAGGGAAAGTTCACCCTGAAGATTGCTTGAGTTTAAAAAACGCAGAAAAAATAAAGAAAAATATTGGCGAAGGTTTGATGAAAATCGGTCAAATAATAAAAGAGTTATGAGTATTTAAAGTTTTGGATTCGTGACGTCACATGCGAGCAGCTGCCCATTGGTCATGTAATAAATATTCCATATATTCGCATTTTTTTTTACGTTCCACGATAAATTGATATTGTTTCTTTTCAGAATCTAGTATTGAATAACATTTCTGACAATATATCAAATGCACAGACGAAAATATTCTAAATTTTCTGAGAAAACTGTATTTTATGGAATATTTATCACATTACATCATGGAGGAGCTGCTCGCATGTGACGTCACAAAATCAAAACTTCAAAAGTCCATAACTCCGTTATTCTTAAACGGATTTTGTCCAAACTTTCGCCAATATTTTTCTTTATTTTTTCTGCATTTTTTAAACTCAAGTAATCTTCGGGGTGAACTTTCCCTTAAAAAGATTCTAGGACAACTACCGGCACTGGACAACTACCCCCAAGGACAATTACCCCCCGGACAATTACCCCCAGGACAACTACCCCCAGGACAACTACCCCCCAGGACAACTACCCCCCAGGACAACTACCCCCAGGACAATTACCCCCCCCCCCCGGGACAATTACCCCTCAGGAAAAAATTACCCCCACTAAATCTGAAAAAATCTAAATCTGAAATCTGAAATCTGAAAATCTAATGACGATTACCCCGATACCCCCCCCCCCCGGCCCTCAGGACAACTACCCCCCTAGACAATTACCGCCCCCTCCCCCCCCCCCCCCCAGACAACTACCCCAGAATCCTGGGGTAGTTGCCTGGGGGGGGGGGGGTAATTGTCCAGGGGGTAGTTGTTTGGGGGAAATTGTCCTAGGGGGTAATTGTCCTGGGGGGTAGTTGTCCTGGGGTATAGTTGTCCGGGGGGTAATTGTCCTAGGCGGGGGTAGGTGTCCAGGGTAGTTGTCCGGGGGGGGGTAGTTGTCCGGGGGTTAATTGTCCAGCTGGCAGTTGTCCAGGGGGTAGTTGTCCGGATATGACAAATAGGCGGACATTATAGTTTCAGCTTGTCAAACAGCTTTATAACTCAGCATTTTGGTGGAGTATCTTTCACTTTGATTTAAACAGGCCTAATCATGACGATTGAATGTCTGGAAGTGATTTGGAGGATGATCACTTCAAAACATTTTTTTACAAGAGTCGGTTGAGGAACGCACATGAACAACACCCCCCGACCCCCCCCCCCCCCCCCCCCCCCATACACACACACACACACCAAGGCCCCCGGCTCGGGCATATTTTTTGTACACAACTGTTCACTCTTGATCTTCTCTACGTAAAACATTTTATTACATAGAGATCAATGCCCCGGCTCCTAAAGTCTGCAAGCACAGACCATAATTTGACACTTTAATTAGAATACGGGCCAATTGTGTCAAGAAATTGGTCAACCTATATAGTAGTCTTACGGTTCGTGTTATAAGTTTCGACTGACTAATAGTGCCTGCCTGCACTGTCTTCCCACTCCGGGGAGGGGGGGGGGGGCACAGGCCAGATGTGCCCCCTTATCTTAATCCTGCCGCCACTGCATAACATTAAACCTAAATCTAACTTAAAGAGATATGAGTACTGGTCAAAGGGCGCTTCACAGAATAAAACTGTGATTCAAAGTATCTAAATAATATATCAACATTCAGTATATGATGCTTAGGCAGCACAGTAACTCATATCTCACCAGTAGAGAGTCAATAATAATAATACAACAATGCTTTTATAGCGCATATCACTGCCATTGCGTCTCTATGCGCTTTAAGAAAGGGAAGAACAAGAATAGAGACAGATGCTATAAAATGCACAATGAGCCCATTCAAAATGCTTTTTGAACAGATACATTTTCAAGACGGTTTTAAACTGAGATATTGTGGATGAATCCTTCAAATGGGATGGAATAGTATTCCCAAGGGAAGGGGCAGCGTGAGCAAATGATCGCTCACCATAAAACTTGGTCTGAATAACAGGACAATGTAAAAGATCTTTCTGAGCCGATCTGAGATTGCGAGAGGGTACATACTTTACCAAAGATTCATTGAGATATTTTGGAGCCATTGAATGAAGACACTGATAAGTCAGTAATAGTACTTTAAAAATTATGCGTGATTGGACTGGAAGCCAATGTAATTGTTTTAAGACTGGAGTTATATGAGAGTGTTTCTTAGTACGGGTAATCAATCTTGCTGCAGAGTTCTGAATTACTTGGAGTTTATTTAGCTGGGAATCTGACATATTATACAGCAAACTATTACAGTAGTCTAAATGACAAGTCACGAGAGCCTGTACAAGCGTCTTAGTGGTCTTTAAATCTAAAAACTGACGAACCTTTCCAAGTTTACACAGAGCAAATGATGCTGATTTACACTTCAATGAAACAAATTTGTTCATAACCATATTCTGATCAAATATCACGCCTAGGTTTCTGGCTGTTGTGCTGGGCAAAATGGAGGTATTATCGAACATAACAACTGGAAGTCAGTAATCGACTGTGACAAAATAATGCCGAGTTTTTTTATTTAAAAAAAAAAATGTAAGAAAAACCAATCCTAGAATAGGCCGTGTCAATATTATGCAGTATGCAAGATCTAAAAAATCAGAAATTTTCAAGGGTTTCCCTTCATGAATAGGATATTAAAACCTCAGAGGGAACTAAACATTAAAATTCAAAATAGTCCGTTACTTTTTGATGTGGAGCGACGTCGAAAAGTCGAAAAAAATTCATAATGAAATTATATATATACGAGACACATTCGGGGTGAATAAGGCTCATTTTATTAGTTAAATAAAATGAACTTTCACATGAAATACAAACCAAGAAAAATCAAAAACTGGGGAATTTTTGCGAAACACCCAATACTCCAGTATATCTTTAAGATGTAAGTGAAACCCTAGTGCTACATCTTTGAAGAGAAAACCGATAAGGCTCAGGCCCAAGAGCCCAAGAGCAAAGTTTTAAAAAACAAACAAACAAAAACAACAGCCTATGCAGGCGCAAAGTTCGCCGGAGCAACAGTTTTTTCATCGGTCGAATTGCTTGTTAGTGTAGTGTTTGGGCGATTTGTGCTTAGGACGAAATGTTTGGATCTCCTTGGTCGCTTTGCGCCTGCACAGCTGTTCCAGATGACGGCTTGCGCAATATGACTCATAACTGTTTACAAAAGTGACCCACCCATATCGACAGGCCCTTACACCGCCCCTTTGTATTGCCGGCGACATTAATCAAGACTACGGAGAAACTTTTAACAAATAAAACAAAATAACAGAACTTTTACTATTTGGAGACAATTTGAATGATTATCGTGAGCAATGATGTCAGCTCAGTGCAGTGGTATAAGAACATATCTTTGCGATAATAAACTTATTTGAAACACGTTTCACCTGGCCGTAGATTTCGATTTTGTGTCAAGTCGAATTCGAAACAATTTTGAAAGGTTTCAAGACGTTACACACGATTTAGGAAGAGGTTTTAACAATTAAAGCGCTTTTCTGAGAGCAAACAATAATTTTGCTTGCGCAATCCACATTATTTCGGTTCTCTTTTAGGGCCTACAGAATCATAGAATTCTCGTGATATAATCTAACGAAAATAAATGAGAACCAAAACAGAAAGAAAATAAAAAAGAAGAAAGCTAATAAGAAACAAGAGAGAGAGAGAGAGAGAGAGGGGGGGGGGAGAGGAGGGGGGGGGGGCAGAGAGAGAATGGCTGAGAGTAAGTAGAAAGATAGAAAAGGTTAAGGGAGAAGATAAAAAATAAAACGGACTAAGGAATGCGAAGAAACAAGAAGGCAACGGAAATGGATGAAAAAAAAAGAAAAGAAAAAAAAAAAAGATGGAGATGAAGAAGAGGGTGAGAAGCAAAAGAGAATAGATTCTCAAGGGAAAGCAGAGAAGAGAAAAGGGGGGAACAAGGGGGGGCGGAACCGAATTGAATAGCAAGAAGGAAGAAAACAGAAGTACATGAAGGAAAAGAATACACGGTATCAAAATAATACTTGGAAGACTGGGAAGAGTAAGTGAAAGCAACATGAGAATGGAGAACAGAAAAAATAAAGACTGAAGAGAGGAAGTGATAACAATCTCATCGAAAGAGGGGATGCGTTGGCACCCTCTTTTTTTCCCTTCTTTTTTGCTTGTCATAAGATTTTGGAGTGAAAACGTGTACACCCATAAACGCAAAAAGCTAATTACCCCCCCCCCTTTTTTTTGGGGGGGGGGGTGCTTGTTAGAGAATCGTACCCCCTTTTCAAAGAGCTTCTTACGGGCCTAAATAAATAAAAGAAACATGAGAATACGGGGAAGGAATGAGGAAGAGGGAATAAAAAGTTAAAGTTAAAAGAAAAAGGAGGCACGGAGAAAGCAACAGCAGAAGAAAAAAAAAATGAAAATGATCGCCAACTAAATCGCAAATAAAAGCCTCGTAGAAGTGCATGGAGATAGAAGTGCATAGAGATCCTATTTTAAGATCTCTATGTAAAAGTGGCACAACGCTACCCAAGGCCATTGTCGATCCCACAGAGCAAAAATACGGTGGTCTCAACGATCTCTACATCTGTGACATCGATGTTAAAAAACAAGGAGCAGAGCCATCCATGGATGGCACTGACAAGGAGAGGAAAACAACGCCCTCTCATATTGCCTGGCGAAAATTATCCAATTACTTTTTTGTTTTGTTTTGTTTTGTTTTGTTTTTCAGTAATCTTTTATGGATTCCATATGATATCAAATAATACATAACAATCAACATACACTGTGTATTTATTTATGAATAAAAATTAACAGAAATCAGCAGTAAGTAAATAATAAAATCAAGTTATGTTATACTGCTGGAAAACATCGATTTGTACCTTCGATGATGGAAAATCGCCATCAAACCACCAACAACATTCCCGATAAAACACGTTTTAAAATGCTGATTCTAGATAACAAAGAGGATCTTATCACTTCGAAATTAATAGTCTTACATTCAAGGCTAAAATATGCATGCGGCCTATTCAGATCAGTTTGTGAAAGGGTTATGGTTTAATTTTTTTTTTTCTAAAGCTGATTTAAGATTTTCAATGGGTTTTGAATTCCTAAGGTTCGTAATTCTGAAATTGAAAGAGGGTTGGTAAGTCCATAAAGGGGTTGAAGGGTTCATTTTGGGGAATCATGATTCCCATTTTATTTTTGGAAAGACGAACCTTTGGAGTATTGAACCTAGAAATGCATTTTTAAGGTAAATGAACATTCGGAAAAACAAACCTTCGGAATAATGAACCTTTAGATTAATGTAGTGTACCCCCCCCCCAAAAAAAAATACAAACAAACAAAACATATAAACCTTACTTCACTTTGAGAGTAGGCTCATGATCCCCCTCCCCCCCCCCCCCCCTGTATGGGCAATGTTTGTGTGCTGTATGTGTAATCAGTCTCACCAAAACATAATTTTTTAAACATCACATTAATACGCCCTCCCCACCCTTGTAAATGCATTTGTCTGTTATGCATCTGTGCATTCTGCAACATTTATTTATATAAATATCTGTTCATCTGTGTGGATCACAGACAACACATTTTCTTCGCTACATAAAAAGACATGTCTATATTCATTAACTTATCTATTTTGGAGACTCTTCTTCATCCCAATAGTCGGTGATAGTGCATCATGTATTATGTATCAATTTATGGGATAACCTCACTAGTCATAAGGACCGCTATTCTTAAGGACCACTTATTCATAAGGACCGCTATCCATAACGCGTGACTAAATGAATAGCGGTTTTGTATGAATAGGGGTCTTTTTAAATAGCAAGCAAACCGTAGACAAATTACCGTGCTATTCATAAGGACTTCCATTCATAGGGACCACTATTCATAACTATTCATAAGGACTGCTATTCATAATGCATGTTAAATGAATATAGCGGTCTTCAATGAATAGCGGTCCTTATGAACAGCGAGCGGACCCCCAATTTATAGCATACAAAGAAATGTTTGTTTTTCTTCTTCATTTTAAACTTTTATTTAACTTAACCCATTGTCAACGGGAACCGGTTGGTCCCTGTATTAGGTCTATGGGAATAAGAGTATTCAGTAGTCATCTGGGGAGTGTTTCATCAAGCGTTTTGTCAGTGATTTTTACCGACAAGTTTGCTCTCAGCCAATCAGATGCAAGGATTTCAGTAGCTTATAACAGTTGTCGGTAAAAATCACTGGCAAAACACTTGATGAAACGCTCCCCAGGTTAACCTATTCCGCGGGCCGCATCAAATATGTTTTGCGGGTCACATGATACAGATATGGGACTACAGAGCACTATGGAGGAGGGGGGGGGGGGGGGGTTTATATCCATGAAGTACATATAAAATTTGCAAGAAATACCTGGTGAAAAATCCATTTTAATGAAAAGAGAGGATAGAGAGAAGCAATGTAAAAAAAGTTCCACCAAAATCAGTTACGAAATGAGAAAATTATGAAAGTTTGAAAAGTCTCAATTTACTTTCTATGGCGATCCTCAAATTGGCAATGTTGCTTCAAAGTGACAGGTTTAGTAGTACAACTCTCCATATGTTTTGTACACAAAATTTCATGTTTTCCCCATTAGCTCTCAAAGTGAAGCTTGTCTCCTTAGCTCAAGATATATCATGGGAAAATGTATTTGACACAACATATGTTGAGTTTACAAAAAGACATATAATGGAGAAAATATGAAATTTTGTGTACAAAACATATGGAGCATTGTACTACTAAACCTGTCACTGTGAAGCAACATTGCCAATTTGAGGATCACCACAGAAAGTAAATTGAGACTTTTCAAACTTTCATAACTTTCTCATTTCATAACTGATTTTGATGGAAGTTTTTGTAAATTGCTTCTCTCTATCCTCTCTTTTCATTAAAATGGATATTTCCCCAGAGTTTCATTCTCCTTTAATGACCACACAACTCAAGCTGAATCCAAACACAAATCAGAACAAATAGTTTTATGTGTCTTACTCTTTTTCCTCTTTAATCGATATTCTCTTGAAATGAATGAAAGAAACAAATGAATGAATGACTGACTCATATAAAGCTTATACCACATAGTTTCTACAGGAGAGTAATTAGATCAATACTGACCAATATCAAATCTCTGTTTGGCACATTTTGCAAAATCTTTATCAAAACTGGCCTGAGCATGGTAAAAATACAGATTGCTATCCCCATGTCTCCAGAATATATACTATACATTAGATATAGATATATCAGGCATATGCCTATGTTGTAGATATCATAAAACAAGTCTCTTTACCTGTGGATCTGGTTACAGGTTATTCACATCAGGCATTTAATCTGAGCCAAGCATGACATGAATTGTTAACACATATCCATCGCTCATTAAAGATTTCTTAAACATTTAAACGTATACCCATTATATTGCGCATACGCACTATGTTTTACTGCGTGTATAACAAACGAGACAAAATACCATGATATATTTGTCATGATCCTTGTACACAGAGTCAACTGAAAAGAGGATTACCAGGAAGAATCATTTCATCAGGAAATATTGTCCACTGTCCAGAGCAGGCAAAAAACAAGTATGTGTAATTAATTATAAATAATAATTCAAATATTAATGATACTTTAAAATTTTTGTGGGCAATTCATATGAAAGTTGAGATTAAATCAACTTCCTACACTTTTTTTTTAATTTCCTTGCACAAAAATATTAATTCATATATAGACTACATTTTTTCCCAATATATGTATATCAATCCAATCAAATTGACAAATAAACCACTGTCCACTGTCCAGAGGAGGCAAAATATATTTATGTGTATTTAATTATAAATAATAATCCAAATATTAATGATACTTTAAAATTTATGTGGGGAATTCATATAAATGTTGAGATTAAATCAACTTCCTACACTTTTTTGTATTTCCTTGCACAGTTCATATATAGATTCTACATAAATAAACCACTCATATCAATTGATTACGAGAAAAAGTATGACATAAACTGATGACGTACTTATTTTTTATGACACATATTTGCATTTCATTATTATATATTCTGTGAATCAAATTTTGTGCAAATATTGCTTTTGAAAAAAAAGAAGAGAATAAATGAAAAAATAAAAGAGCTGCAATAATTAGCTACTCTATAAGTCAGTTGCAAATTAAGGCAATTCAAATTTACAATCTCAACCACATAAATTGACATATTATAAGAAAATATGACACAATTTCTATCAATATTTTATATCATATAATGGCATCTAATTTCTATACACTTTGTGTATCAAATCTTGCTAAAATATTGCATTTGAAGACATAGATAGTAAATCAAATAAGAGCTGCATAATTAGGTACTTTCTAAAATCAATTGCAAATCAAGGCACAACCAAAGCACACTTACTGTTTAAAAACATGGCACCGTTTTTGACTTTTTCTCATTTTCCATTTCTTCTTTTGTCGGTCCGTTCTCCTCCCCATCCCCCTTTCTCACTCTCTCTCTTACACACATGCACACAAACACACACTTTAATAGTCACTCTTCTTAGTGAATACTCAGTATCTTTTCCATCTCTGAGAAAAACAATTATCTTTGTCAATAACAAACATGTGTAGCAATAATATTAATGTCAAACCCATACTGCAAAATAATAAGAGGGCCATCAAACAAGCTTTCACACACCTGTAAGATAAAACTTAATCTACCTGTATGACATCTTCACAAGGGAAAACGGACATTTTTCCCTTACCTTCAGACTTGAAGAAGCAGTGTTCAAATACAAAAAAAGAGCTGTCGGAGGGATAAGTAATGTCTTTGGTTATCAAAAAGATTAATGGATAAGCTCATTTTTACTTCGTCGTGTCAACACAAAAGTGATACATCACTATATCTTTTAAGTTTGGACTGAAAGAAAAGATTTTTTTTTTCTTCTTAAAATTCAGCATGTGCTCATGGTTACCAAGAAACACCATCTTTTATCAAGAAGAACAATGAAAAAACTAAATGGAAGCGAAAAGAACTTGTCTCATGAAGGTGTAGATGTGATACATTTCTGTAAACTTTGTGACTCTGTTAGAGTTAATCAATTACTTTCTTACAAGTTATGAGTATAACATTTATTGAGGCAAGTGGCTACTAAAATCTATGATGTTGCCAATTTGTTCGACTCAAAACTAAGTATATTAATGCAGTTGGTACATGAATAGCACATGTGTACTGCATCATCAAACTACAAAACTTTGCAATAGGTGATTTAAAGGTCCCCTGCAACCCAAATGCAAGTTGATTCCTGTTGATGTGCAGGGAAGTATACAACTTATATTTTGTTTTTCAAACATCTAAATACGTTTCATAAATTTTAAAAATATTTTTAAAATCCTTTTTTCAAACATGCTGAGCTCCACCCTCAAAAAATGCCTCAGATCTCATTCCTGCAATGACATCATCTAACAATCATTAGTGAGCCAAGGAGAGACAGTGGTATGTAACTTTCTTAGAGATGACCATCTGTTCTAATATACCATACAATGCCTAGATACATGTAGGAGTTGCTATGGCAGACATGCAAGAGCATCAGCAGGAAAAGAATGGTAATGAGGAGGTATTGTTTGAAAGCATGCAATTCTATTGTGAGCATGTGCTGAGCTGGGGGAAGTTACATTCCACTGTCTATTGTAGAATGTTAGTGTAGCTGACTGATGATTGACAGATGATGTCATTGCAGGAATGAGATCTGGAGCTTTTTTTTTAGGGTGGAGTTTAGGAGGTTGGGAAAAATATTTAAAAAAATCATTTAAAAATCTATGAAACATATCTAGATGTTTTAATAACAGAATATTAGTTGTATGCATCCCTGTACATCAACAGTAATAAACTTGCATTTGGGTTGCATTTGGGTTGCAGGGGCCTTTTAATTGTACATGTGCATGTATCTCAAACTCACATGTCAAACTAAGGAAGAAGTATATACAATATCAAGTTGATAATGGCAAAACTTTATAATAGAATTCATTGACTACGAATATATAAATATATCGTTATGGTGTTGAAATCACTACAAGTTACAATCAGTTAATGATGGCCTGATTATAAAGTTCTATCTAGATAAGTACATGGAGAACATTATCTCTTTGTAAACTCTCAACAATTTTTTATCTACTGTAAAACCAGAATTTTATGCCTACATGAGAATTTTGCAAAATTTGCGACTGGTCCAGATTCACAAAATTTTCATGCCGTGAAAAAATTGAATCGCAACTGGCGTAACATGGAATTTTGGCTGTTTTTAAAAGTGGCCATCATTAAACAATGTGCCAAAGCTTCATGTTGCAAAGGCTTCTGATTTACAGTACACAGATAGGGATAATTCTATTGCCACTTTGCAAAGGTTCAAAGAAATATCATCTACCATACATTAGAACAGAATTTATCGGTACATCCATCGTGTTCTACAAAATTATGAAATATGAATATTCATACATGAATAAACTGTATGAGTTGATATGTCTAGCAAATTACATTTCACAACAGTGCATAACAATAATAATAAACACAAGATTAAATAGTTACATTTTGCACTTGGTGCTCTTAAATACAATGACGATTCTTATGACAAATGAGTTTGTTCACACATGAAAATAGTACAATGGAATGGCAAATTGAAATGGCTAACAATAATTGGCAAAAAAAAGTGTTCCTTCTTCCATCAAAAGTGTCAAATTTTGACATCAGTCCTCATTTGAGCTTGCACAGGTGACACAACCGCTGTCACGACGGAGTCACCAATTTCATGGACCTCACATTGCTCCAATGTCCGACTATTTTCAACTACTTCAGCTTCCACAACTGATACATCACTTGTTGCTTCACCACCACCATACATTGAATCTTCACATTTAGAGCGGCTAGCTTCACCATTGACCTTGCACTCACTGGACTGTTCATGTGAGCCTGAAGTCGACGCTTCGTTCTCCATGATGATTGAGGTGGATGTCTTTCCCATGATCTTCAAGGAAAATATCTTGGCTCTCTTGTAGGCATTAGTGATGGTGTATCCAAGATATCTAAAAAAAAAAAAAAAAGTCGAGAGATTCTTGAAGTAAGTCCATTTATATCCACTTTATATAACTTCACAACATGAATGTGTCTATCTGAGGAGAGGTTTTAAAAATCAACAAAGTTAGGCAAAATCTTCTTAATGATGGTTATTTGCAGTACAATTTCATATTTTCCATATTTTAGAATAGGTACATGCATATTCCTTAACCACACAAAAAAATTAGTAACTCTTCAGAAATGAGTTGCTACATACATGTATTGTGTCATCAAAATGGTGAAAACTACATAATTATGTAATAATGTATTAGATATAGATATATTAAACTCGCTAAACAGTTTATGTCAAATTCTACTGCAATCCAGAATGATTAAAACAGAATGGGAATCATCAGCTTGGAATCATGTACTGCAAGTACATGTAGATCCAAAGTTTTCTACAATTTATACACTTTCAATATTTAGACAAATGATAATTTGTTGGAAGAATGGAACTGGGCAAGTCCAAGGTCCAGTCATTGGTGTTTCTTATGTTACCAACTATTGTGGAAATAGGAAAATAAACTGACATCAAATGTGTCATTTCACTTCATATTTAGTCTAATCTAAGCTCTGTTAGGGCTATCAACTTAATACAGTGGTCAGGGCCCTCTTGCATAAAAAGTTGCGATTAAACGCAACTCAAAAAATTACACGCAAGTCCAAAATACGCGATCCTGATTGGTTGAAAATAAAGTTGCGTTTAATTATTTGAGTTGCGTTTAATCGCAACTTTTTATGCAAGAGGGCCCTGATGTACTAACATCTGGGACGTGGTTGGTAGCACAGAGGACCAAAAAAAACTTGAAACTGCCCAACTTGGTGGGAGTTGCCAATTTGGAGAAGGATCTCCAACTGGCTATAAAGATTATTCACCTGAGACACGTCATCTCCAGGAGCACACACATGCCGATGGTGACGATGTTGATGGTGCTGGAGGGATACGCCTGGAGCACAGCATACACAGCTCCTGGTCCACCTCCCATGGCAAAGAATGCCAGGAAGCACAGGGTAGCATCCATGGAGCTCAAGCCTTGATACAGCCGGACTTTGCCCTGCTTCAGATTGTACTGATCAAAGTGAATATTGTGGAGAGGAAAATGCATGTTAGAACAGAAGTACATATGTATTCATTAGAATGAGCCAAATTAGACTCAAATTTTTTGCCATGCTTCAGATTATAGTGATAAAACCAAATCAGATAGAGTGTTACCTTTTAATCCTAAAAAAAAAACAAAAACAAAAAACAACAACAGATGACTATATCAAATCCCATAATCAATTGGCAAGACAAAGATCCTTACATGTGATGATTCTTTTTAAGATACACTTAAAGGGCAATCCAACCTTCGTAATAAGATGATTTGTGTGAAGGCAGAAAAATAAGAAAAACAGGATGGTGCAAGTTTGAAAGAAATCGGACAAGGACTAAGAAAGTTATGGATGGTTGAAAAATGAGATCACTACATGTAC
Organism: Heliocidaris tuberculata; assembly: GCA_025618425.1. Lineage (NCBI taxonomy): Eukaryota > Metazoa > Echinodermata > Echinoidea > Camarodonta > Echinometridae > Heliocidaris > Heliocidaris tuberculata. The sequence goes on from CM046848.1 coordinate 6,757,195, forward strand.
ATGTACATCTATGTGAATCTCAAATTGGCAATTTGGTGAGTCAATTGTGACATTTTTGTGGACAACTCTCCCATTTGTCGTACACAAAAATATCATTAATTTGCGGTTTTCTTCAAGGCGCTTTTACCCTTGGGGCTGTACTCAAAATATATTGGAGATAGCATATAGTTATAGGTCTTCATGAACGAAAAGATCCTACTGAGTAATGCATTTTGAAAAAAAAAAGTGACATTTTAGTCATTTTGTGTGTTAGAGCGAATGGGGGAGTTGTCCACAGCTACATCACAGTGACATTACCTATTCGCCAATTTGAAATTCCCATAAGCATAGTGATTACAACTTTCAAAAATTCATAACTTTCTTATTGCTTGTCCGATTTCGTTCAAACTTTCACCAATCTGCTTGTCTGATTTTTCCTCTTTCTTTCAAAGCAACTTGCTATTAAGGTTGGATTTCCCTTTAACAGCATTCTATCACTGAATAGTGCACTGATACATGTGTAATCTAGGCACATAACTCCAGAAGTATCTTGGATTGTATAATCCTGGTGATACAACTAGAACTTGCTTTAATTTGAAATACTCGAAACCAAATATCATTCTTACAATATCACAGCCAAAATCCACAATTGGTGCTGAAATTAAAATCCACAAAGCAGAAATTTGACTGGAATTCGAAAAAATAAAGAAACGGAAAGGTAATTCAGATGTCAACTAGCTGATCTAAACTATTTTCCTAATGAGCTATTGATTGTTAAGAGCCAGGAGGGCATTAACCCTTTCAGGACAGGAACTATTACAGGGCTAAGTTGATCACATTTTGTTCTTCAAATTGGCAACAATAATATTTTTCTTTATGGTTCTAATTAGGTGTAATGTCTTTGAAAACAATACACATGGTTAGGAATTTTGTCGAATAGTTGGAAAAATTGCCAATTTTGATTTAAAAAAAATTATTTGAACCTTTCAATCTGTTGCCAATTTAAGGATTTTAAAGCTTATTTTCGTTCTTTGAAATTTCTGGCATCAAACGCAATATGGTCATGCAACAAAAATGGACACAGTGTGTGCAGAAACTTTTGCTCTTTCTACTCATGTATCTGGTATATTTTTAGAGCTTAGAATCAAAAGTTATTGAGCCAAACCACAAAATGTGACCCGGCACCACAAAACCACCAAAAAGTCGCAAGCCGTGATTTTGTGTAAACAGCTGAAATGGAAATTTGGGTTGGAAAATTTGATTTTGGGATTTTTGTTTTTTCTAAAAGATCGTTCTTTTCTGTACCTTATATCCAAATCTGGAAGCGTAAAACGCAGTAGAAGATGAGTTTTTAACAGTTTTTCTAGACCAGTTTTTTTTCGCACAGCTTCGGTTTCTTCCTAATTCTTCGCCTTCCCGTATGATTTTTTTTTTTACTCGGTACCGCGCGCTCACCCTCGTAAAATCACTGCAATCTCACGGGCGTTAAATTACTTTTTCTCTAATGATTTTTATACTGTTAGAAAGAATAAACTCTCAGCAATCTCATCATACTGATATTACAGTTCATCAATAGTCGCGAAAGCAAATTACAGAGCAGTTTTAAGTTCCATTTCGATGACGAAACAGAGTCTGAAAAAGGATTTCGTTGCTAACGAACGATCAAGTTTATTCATGTGAGCAAGGAAAGAGTATGTAAGTTCTAAGTAAAACAAATTACATAGGTTAATCATTGTGAAAAAGAAAAAGAGTAGGTCCTATTCAAGTTAATTATAGGCTAAATTACAAGTTCAATGTATGATATCAGAAGGACTACAAGGTAACAAACCAGTATTATGTAACAGGGAACAAAGAAAGACACCCAAATGGAGTGAATAGGCATTGTCTAGTGCAGGTGTCAGGCCACCGAGGTGCGCTTAATCTCCCATTAGAACACTCTCATTTGCATCATAATAACTTTCGAATCACTAAAGTTCACAATTTGAAGCTTTGGCAATAGAATGAATAAACTATGTTTAACACTCCTACCAAATATCAACCTAATCCGACAATTCATTCATGGTGGGTGCTATGGCCTTTTGACTCGTTCTCTATTGATTTTGTCTCTAGTTTTCTTACTCCGCACGCTTGAATAGGCCTCAACTTTAGAGCTCATTTCCTCCCTATTTAATACCAGCAAACCTCTCTTACAGCTCCTTTCATTCGCTGAATTAAAAGGGTTAGAAAGTTTCAATCATAATGAGTCATGTATCATTTTGAAGCTAAGACTTTGTTCTATCCAAATATGATAAAATCAGAAAAATTATTTTTTGCGACTTTTTGGTGGTTTTGTGGTGCCGGGTCACAAATGTGGTCAACTGTCTCGAGAGGGTCAACTACTTCCCCTTAGATTTCAGCCCTTCTGGCTCTAATCCAGACATTATTATCAGTGAAATCTGTAAAGTGGGTAGTGGGTACTTGAAAATACTACACATTATCTTTCATTTGTGATGGCAATATCAAGAATACAAACAGCACTTACTGTATTCTTGCAAACTTTGCACTTGATCAGTTCTGGGCTGTCATCAAGCTGAAACATAAATATCAAATATAGATTAAAAACATCCATTTACACAAGAACATTAAAGTGCCCATAAAAAATGATCATTGCAACAATTCAAGAAAGTGAATGAAAGTATGGACCTATTTTTGCAAGGCTCTTGGTCATGAGCTTGCTATTAAAGTGTGATTGCAACAATTCAAGAACATGAATAAAAGTATGGACATATTTTTGCAAGGCTCTTGGTCATGAGCTTGCTATTAAAGGGCAATCCAACCTTGGTAATAAGATGATTTGTATGAAAGCAGAAAAATAATAAAAACAGGATGGTGAAAGTTTGAAAGAAATCGGACAAGTACTAAGAAAGTTATGGATGTTTGAAAAATGAGATCACTACATCTATGTGAATCTCAAATTGGCAATTTGGTGAGTCAATTGTGACATTTTTGTGGACAACTCTCCCATTTGTCGTACACAAAAATATCATTAATTTGCAGTTTTCTTCAAGGCGCTTTTACCCTCAGGGCAGTACTCAAAATATATTGGAGATAGCATATTGTTATAGCTCCTCATGAAAGAAAAAGATCCTACTGAGTAATACATTTTGAAAAAAGGGACATTTTAGTCATTTTGTGTGTTGGAGCGAATGGGGGAGTTGTCCACAGCTACAGTGACATTACCTATTCGGCCAATTTGAAATTCCCATATGTATAGTGATTACGACTTTCAAAAATTCATAACTTTCTTATTGCTTGTCTGATTTCGTTCAAACTTTCACCAATCTGCTTCTCTGATTTTTCCTCTTTCTTTCAAAGCAACTTGCTATTAAGGTTTGATTTCCCTTTAAAGTGTCATTGCAACAATTCAAGAACATGAATAAAAGTATGGACATATTTTTGCAAGGCTCTTGGTCATGAGCTTGCTATCAAAGTGTTATTGCAACAATTCAAGAACATGAATAAAAGTATGGACATATTTTTGCAAGGCTCTTGGTCATGAGCTTGCTATCAAAGTGTTATTGCAACAATTCAAGAACATGAATAAAAGTATGGACATATTTTTGCAAGGCTCTTGGTCATGAGCTTGCTAAGTGTCATTGCAACAATTCAAGAACGTGAATAAAAGTATGGACATATTTTCACAAGGCTCTTGGTCATGAGCTTGCTAAATGTCGTACTACTCAATAGTGATTAAAAAATCCTTCAGTATAGTCAAGCATTGTATTTCCGAACAGGATGGTATTACCGAACGTGCACAGTTAAAGTTAGGTGCATTAAAATGGCTTAACCTTTCATATGCGTGGGACTACGCGCATGTTCTCCACACTATTTGACACAGAGAACAAAGGGCAGCAGATCATAAAATGAGGCAAAAAATACGTAAATGATGTCTTATTTTTACATGAAACCATGAGAACAATTAAATAATTGATCGAAAAATCCTTTATTCTGAAAAATATCTCTATTTTGAATGAAACTTTAACCTAAAACTGCCGATTTCAAAGACCTCACGACCGATCCGTTCCTGTCTAACATTTAAAGAGAGAGAGTGTAGTGATTACTGCATAACATGCATGCAGTGGCCGTTGTTTATATATTGGCAACCTTCGATATAAAGCACGTTCATGTAGAACGTGCGATCACAATCGACCTGCCGAACTACGAGTGATAACAAAAAGTGTGTGCGTAATATTTTTGTTGATTAGACTGAGCATATGAGGAAATTTCTCTCATAGGGGGCACGTTAGGAAATACAATACTATTTTCAAGGGACCAAAATGCTGCGTCGTTGGGAAGGGGTTCGCTCGGAAGGGAATATCGTACATGTATTAAATCTACATTGTCTTTTTTAACATTCCATCAACTTCTTTTTCTGTAGGACTTTGAGCATTCATTATGTAAGTTTGACAGATATTCGTTTGATATTTTATTTGCTATCATTGATTTTCTGAAAAGTGTTTGAAAAATGGATCCACTACCATATATCATAGAGTTAATTTCATAATGTATTTTTTTTTACCTCCAACATCCATTTTCTGAGACATTCATGATGAACAAAGGCTAAATCTCCTTTACAAGTGCAGGGGGTGATGAGGGGCCCGAGATCAGGGTTATCTCTGTCATAGCAGATCCAACATTCTGGGTCTACGAGATAAACAGAGAGAGAGAGAGAGAGAGAGAGAGGGAGAGCAAGAGAGAGAGAGAGACAGAAAGAGAGAGAAAGAGAGAGAAAAGAAGAGAGAGAGAGAGAGAGATAGAGAGAGAGAGTATAGGGTAAGAGTATTAAAGTGAGATAAAATATACAATACGAACCATATTTACACTACAATACATTGGAAATCATGGACAGAACATTGACATATCTTGTATGTGTACGTACATGTTACAAATGGATTATTCAACAAAGTTTCAGTCCAATTTCCTCTTTGCTGCATAAATTAAATATTATCTTTGAAGGGGGCCAATCACCAAAAATATTTTGCTCCAGTGGCGGATTTAGGGGGGGGGGGGCAATCCCGGCCCGTGCCCCTCTTTTTGAGGGAAAACAATGCATTATGGAGGGGAACTGGACCCCATAACCCCCCCCCCCCCCCCCCCCCCCACTGAGCGACTTTTGGAGGGCTGGCGAAAATTTTTTTTTTTTGGTCGCCACCCCCCCCCCCCCCCCCCCTGAGCGACTTTTGGAGGGCTGGCGAGACCAAAAAAATATGGGTCTCCCTCCAAGCAGTTTCCCAAAGTTGACAATCCTGCATTTGTGTGCCCCCCCCCCCCCCCCCCCCCCTTATACGAAATCCTGGATCCGCCCCTGTTTTGCTCTGTATGTTTTGAGGTCCTATGTGGGTTAACTATGTTCAAAATATCAGCTTCAAAATTCAGTTTAGTAAAAAAAATATAAGAAATTTAAATACACTCCAAAATAAAGAAAAATCAACTTTGGAGTAGAGAAGTTGATGGATCCATATGGGATGGGCGGGTGGAGGTAATGAAGTTAATTCTTAGTTCCATGTAAGTCTTGATACAAAATAATTTTCCCCTCGATGCTCTTTTAACCTTAGCCATTTCACGGTCTCAAAAGTTTTTATTTATTTTTTTAATTTTTTTTTTTTTGGGGGGGTCATTTTATATCATTTAAGAATATACAAATCTTTCATTTTGTGGGTGACTGGTCCCTTCATACTACAATAGGAAATACAGTTAAATCATGGCTAAACAGAGCTGTCAAGTGTCGAGAGTAAGCAATCTGAGGCAAAACCAAGGTAATTACATGTATGTCATACTGTAGCACAATACAGAACTACAAATGTGACCTGATTGCTCAAAAGAAACAATTGTATATTGTTAAGTATCATTTAAGAATATACAAATCTTTCATTTTGTGAGTGACTGGTCCCTTTACACTACATGTACAATAGCAAATACAGTTAAATCATGGCTAAAAATAGCTGTCAAGTGTCGAGAGTAAACACTTTGGGGCAAAACCAAGGTACATGTAATTATGCCATGCTGTAGCACTTACAGAACTACAAATGTGACCTGATCGCTCAAAAGAGCAATAAGTCCCAAATCCGGCATTGGATGCACATGGGTGTGCATACTGTGCTTTTTCTGAATATATATCACTGGTTGCTCTTAGTTTAACATGATATTTAATAGGGCTCTACTGGAGAAAACCAAAAGTGGTTCATTTCACTGGAGAGCCTGGAATCTCTTGTTCCAGATAATTCACAAAACAAAGAAACAATAAAAATAATATTTTTTAGTAAACCGGTTGTATGACATATGCTCAAGCGACTATTGCTCTGTGGGCACCATCCTAAACTAACTGAATTCTTAACTTCAACCCTGGACCAAACACTGTACCTAACACCAAACACTGCACCTAGCACCAAACACTGTATCTAGCACCAAACACTGTACCTAGCACCAAACACTGTACCTAGCACCAAACATTGTACCAAGCACCAAACACTATACCTAGCACCAAACACTGTACCTAGCACCAAACACTATACCTACATGTAGCACCAAACACTGTACCTAACACTAACCCTAAACCTAAAACCTAAACCTAACCTAACTACAACCCTAACTCCAGCCTATATCTTTGACGAAATAAAACTCAAAGCAACTGTCGCTGTAGCATATGTCGAAGCACCGATCCGACCAGTCACAAATGGAAGAAATTCTTACCAGTGCCACTTCTGCTACGAGTCTCCGTACTTTGGTAAGAGCTTGTACCAGTGGAAGGCTTTTGCTTCCTTCTGCAACTCAGCAGGTTTGTCTCTTCCCGTCTCTCTGTCTGAATCGTTTGAGTAGGTTGCTGATGAAACAGAAAAATTAACAGGTTGGCTACGGAATTCTCTAATTTCCAGAGGCTTAATACTGAGACCACCTGGTTCCCGTAGGCAGTGTGTTAATAAGGAAGTATGTATTTCATTACTTCCAAGTGCCTGAAGTGTTGAATTAGGTATTAATGTCATCCCTAAGTGGTTGGAAAATGAAAGGGAAACTTTCAACAAACTGATAGCTATCAATTAAAATATAAGTATAACTAGCTTCTATTCTTTCTCTTTACTTTTGCATTGCATTACAAAAGTAATTGCAATTATCAACAAGTTTTTCTTTTTAAAGGTACTAACATGATCATAAGTGTATGAAAATCAAAATTGCATGACATTGCGTGACTTTCAGTCTGAAAATAATCCACTCCAAAACAGAAACTGGGCTGACATCACTACGATTCACATCGATTCTGGGTATTTCACCACCTGGGAGGGCGGCCATATCATGTAATTTTGATTCGACTATTTGCATGATTATGAGAAACCATGATCAGGAAAAATCTGCATACAGGTTTGAATTTTCAGATATTGCAATTTTATATTTGAAATTGGTTTGCAGTCAGAACGAGCGGTGTGCAGTGGGCTTGATGGCAACTTGAGGCACATGTGTGGAACAAGACAATGTAATACACATTCAGTTCAATTCAATTTAATTCAATTCAATTGCGGTTTTATTAAAAAATATACCAAATAAAAAGTCTGAAGACTAACAATACTTGGTTCACATCAAAAAATTATGACAAAATATACATTGGAACATAAAAACGTGCATAAGCAACAAAGAGATTTAAAAATTCATTGATGAGCTATTATAAGAAAAAGATTAGGAAAAAAAAAAAAAAAAAAAAAAAACCTTCAATCATTGTAACTAAAACTTAAAAGAAAAAAGGGGATGCCAGTATTCAGGCAAAAACCTTTATTCATATTTCAGGCCCCTGTATAAAAATTAGTGTTTTTGTGTCATTATTCAAGTTATGGGGAAAAAAAAAAACAGAGATGAACAGAGTGTGCGAAAAGAAAGAACAGAAGAGAAAAAAAGGGCAGAGAGAATACGCAGAAAGAAAGACAAGAATAGAGAAAAAAAAAAGGAAGAAAAGGGAAATGAAAACAAAAGACGAGAAAGGAATAAGAGAGAGAGGGAGAGAGAGAGTGAGAGGGCAGCATATTGTAAATTTGAAGAACAGCCAATTTGTTTACAAGCAGGCATTTGATATGATTATTTTAAAAAAGAAAAAGAGAGAGAGAAAAAAAAAGCAAATTAAACATTAAAACAAGATATAATAGGAAACGGAAACACATGCAAGTCCTTCCGATATTCAAGTAAAATGATAATACTCACTGCCACACGTTCTTCATCTGTGTTTTCTCTCAAGATTCTCTTTGGGTTCAAGATCCAGAGCTTCTCAGGACTGGAGGAAATAAATGTATGCAAAAATGACATTTATAACTACATGTAGCTGGCTAAATTTACTGAGGAGAAAGAGGAGTAATTAACCTCATTAACAAAACTAACAGTTTGTATAAAAAAACCAGCAAAAGAAAAGGCGACTGAGTTTCGAAAAAGGGATTTTTCCCCCTTTCCTTTCAATATTTAATGGACAGCTGGGTTTGGAGTCATTATTTTCCTGAGAAGATTTGTACATGTATTTTTAAGATTCAACAGGACTTTCAGGATTTGTTTGTTTTTTGTTTTTTTTGATAGCAAGCAATGACATCAGAATCACTGGAAGGTTGATTCATTGTACATACATGTATTAAGTACATACGTATCACTATTGAACACACCTATTGCATTGATCTTTTGCAGAAATTAATGAAGGTAGAAGCAGGATGGGGACCATGTTTAAAGCTCAGTCTGATAATCCCTTTACAGTGCTCACTAAAGAAGTTTCAGCCACTCATTGTTTTATATGGCCTCACCTAAGAGAGATAACCCCCCAACACTCTCTTGTTTGGAACTTTAAAGTGTACCAATCACCTGAAAAAAATAATTTGGGTACAGCTAGAAAGTATGAAATCAACCTCAAAAAAGTTTGTCTGGTATTCTATAGGTCAACAGTTAATGAGTATGAAGGAATAAAGGATAACATTAAAATGCTTGCGTGGAACCGAACTCAGAGTTTTGTTCCGCACGAGCCTTTACCTTGACGAGCGCGTACGGGTGCGTTGAGTAGTCTACTCACGAGTCGCTCTTACGCTTGTAGAGAGTGTAATTAAAATTGCAATATCTCTTTATAGAATTAATATTTGAAGCCCATATTTTGAATATAGTATAATGACATGCAACCTCTAACATAGAGAGCAAAATTATTTTGGGTGATTGGTACCCTTTCAAGTCCCTTTTCTCTGAATACATGGTAAATAACCATTAACATGAGATCTAGGTGGGCTTTTTCAGGGGAGGAAGGGGGGGGGGGGCTCTTGAACACTAAGGCTGAATTCACAGAAGACATTTATTTCAAACCATGGTTTAAACCTCCATAAGCGTAGTACATGTATGTGCATGTCCTCTTGTCCAATTGGTTGACAGTAATGCACTTATATACGGTACGCTTATTTACGCATAATTTAGTCCTCGGCAGAGGTGTAAACCATGGTTCAGACCATGGCTTAAAATAAACCTCTTTTGTGAATTTGGGCCTAAGTATTCATTGCATTCAAGAGTCAACACTATACTAAGTTGGCAAGACATGTGATCCCGTAATTACTGCACCTCAGTCAATTTATAAATACTCTTTTAATCCCTGATTTAAACCCGGGATTTAACACTGATACTTTACCCTAGACCTAGCCAAAAACCCAATCGCAACCCAAGCAAGAAATCCTGCATCTTTGATGATACGAAGTTCTGATCAAATATTGCCAATAGATTATGTCAGATTATAAGAAAAAAAAAATCACCTTCTACAGTTCCATAGTACACATGGGAACCACATGACCATGGCTAGCTCAACGATACGGAAGACGATCACGTAGGAGTTCCGTTGGAGAAGAGGGATGCTGCAGGAGACAGAAAAATAAAGACCAAAGTGATTATAAAACCCGACAATAAATGCATCTGATTATGAGATTATTAAAGGGATATCAGTTTTTTTATAATGGTCCTTTTATCATCCTTAAGCTTGACAAAACAAGTGCTCCCAAATTAAACTTGACAATTCATGAACCCGTTTTGAACTTCGACAAAAAATACAAGCTTTTCTTAGTCATAGAATGTTAGATTTAAAACGCATCCACCCATTGGACAAGATGACATGCACGTACTATGCTTTATGGAGGTTTAAACCATGGTTTACAATAAACCTCTTTCATGAATACAGGCCAATGTGTTCTTTGGTGGAATTAAAAATGCATGCAGAATGTCAGAAAAGCTCAGTGAAAATGTGAGACCTCAGACTTAACAATAAATGTAGGATATTCATGTACATCATTTTATTGTTATAATAAAATTGGGATATACTGTGAAGGAAAGAGTGATTGTTTTCCATGACAGACTAATTTAAAGTGATTGATTAACTTTGTGAAAAATTGTAAAATCAGCTCAAATGCCAGTGAATTGTGTGCAGTCCTCTAACTACATATATAATGAAGGATATGTGAAAGTATGAGAGAAAATGGAACCCGTTTACTATCCTAAAAAAGAGAAAATCGCGATCAATCGCTAGCGCAAGTCGCTCGGCTTCTTCGCTGCGCTACAGTCACAAAAACCAAGCACCAGCGCTTGGCGATTTCAGAGCGGGTTTCCAGCCCGTACGGTATTCTGTGATAGAGCGAGGTATGCCAACCATAAGAGTTCTTTAGGGTTCGGTGGTACTCTATCCCGACATCAATGTTCAGTCGTAAATACCTTGATATATAAACGACCGATCAGCTTATAAAACTCAGGCGATTCCTGTCTGACCGAAAGGTTTGCAATTATGATTACAGCATTAGCTGGAATAGTGATTTTTTTTTTCAATCCTGGGCAAAGTTAATCAATGCCTTTAAGGAGATCATATCCGATTCGGCACAGACGTTTATGAATGTAGTAGTAGCTTTAAGCATATCGGTAGCTCTTGCATTGCAGCAGAACATATTTACATCGTTTCTGCGCTTTATAAATTTGTATTTGTATTTGTAATAAGGAAATATTCTAAGAGGAATTGGTCCAAATAGGCGATATTCTTATCTACCCAGTCTAAATTATGTGTACTCAACTGTAATGAGGTTTAATAAATAATACTTGACATTATCAGTGGGAATGAGGTATTCAGGTCAATATCAAGTGTCTTTTGTACTAACATGCCCCATTTCTCTATTTACTCATTTAGATAACTCTACAGAAGGAGCGTTTGGTAGAGTTAACATTACCATACATGTATATCTCTTTTACCCCTAATACCAATGTTTTACAGATGAGTAGATGAGTATAAATGCAACCCTATTTAATAGTATACTATTAATACATGGTTGGGAGTGCGTTAGTGCGATCTGGCAACACAAAGGTTTTTATCGTGGTGTACTAACACACGACGCGTAGCCGAGTGTGTTAGACACCACGATAAAAACCTGCGTGTTGCTGGAATGCACTAACGCACGAACTCACGACCATGTATTAATAGTTTTATAAAACGGGTCTACAATTTTAGTGTTTTCTTACAATCTTAGTGTTTGATCCGGATTAGCCGTGCGTTAGTCCCCTCGCCATGCGTTAGTACTTTTTTTTTGCACGGTCACGTGGTGTTATTTGACCAATCAGGATGGCTACATTCTTGAACCCGTTTTATAATTCTTTCTACAGTTACTCATACAGGCAACTTTACAGAAGGAGCAAGAGGTAGTGTTCCCATTATCACCAAATTTGCTGTAACATACATAACTTAAACATGTTCATCAACTTATCGAGCAGATGCCTAAAATGCGAATACAACTCCACAGCAGAAGCAAATGGTAGAGTTCACACTGTGCCCATACTTCCCAAGCCTTAGTTTAACATATTTACATTCTCCTTCTCTCTCTCTCTCTCTCTATAGGTGCCATCTCTACTGACAATCATTTTGTTCCACAACTCTCTGTTTACAGCCTTCACCATTAGCTCCATGCACTGGTCTTTCAGTCCACTCGCATTATATATATAAACAAAAATAAAAACTTTGCCATTTCTACATACAGTTGAACCTCATTATAACAAAAACTGATATAAAAAACTCTTGTTTGCCTGTCCCACTTCTTTGTATTCTATTTTTTATTTAGCCCTGATATAACAAGGTTTTAAAATAGAGAGGTAATTTCCTTGATCCCAAGGAGTTTGTTATAACGAGGTTCCACTGTATGAACTGATTCAAAAGATGTGCTTGGTGTGAAAACAACTCTTCAAAAAATGCTAGGAGTAGAGTTCACACTATATCATCCTACTTCTCATTCCACTTGGCTTCTGTAACACTCATCATGAGGAAGAATGCTGTAATTATCTGGAGTATTCCTTGGAAGAGAAGACCAAATCGAGAGAGGTGCAAGGTTCGAGGGTCCAAGGAGGAACTGGCGTTGGCAAAGGCTCCCTTCACCTGGAGAAGACAATAAAATTGATATAAAAAACATCATATCAAGACGACTACTCCCTGGACTAGCAACCTCTGGACAACTACTGCCAAGCCTTTAAAGACACTGAACCCCCCCCCCCCCCAACTCATATAAGCCATCTGTTTAAAGAAACACTTCGGAAGTATTCAACTTAGGATAAGTGTATGGGGATAATTTTTCAAGGGTAATTGATGGAGGGTTATTGTCCAAAGTATTAGTTTTCTGGGGGGGGGGGGGGCAAATAAAAAATATTGGGAGATTTCTACCCAATGCCACAAAAGTAATTTTGGGTTTGAAAGTGTCCAATTTTTCTAACCAATCAGGCAAAAATTCTTTCAAAGTCTCAGTCTTGCACTTTTTCTGATGACCTTTATAACTCTGAGCTGATGTGTTCAACCTCAGGCTGTATATGTTCATGTTTGTTTCAGTGATTTTTTAAAACCATCTTCAGATTTTGCTGCATTCATCATGGTTTCTTTCTAAAATTCTACCATCCAAATTTTGATTATTGTTTTGAATGAGTGACTTTCAATGGGCACCCCTCTAAAGATGATAAATTTATTTAGACAGTCAACAAATGTCCTTGATGATTGGTAACTTACCTTGAAGTATACCTCCACTCCATAAGCCAGAAAGAGAATAACTTCAATGAAGATCAGACACCCAAAGAAACCATGGACCACCTTCAGCAGGTAGCTCGGCTCCGGCACCATCTCAGACGCCACAAACTGAGCAATGAGGGCGGCATACAGGAATACGTTGAAGACCAAGAAGTAAACCAGGGACTTTGACAGAGATCCGGGCCGCTCGTAACTCTTGTTGGAAATGTGGAACGCCTGGGTTATTAGAAGGAGTCATTTGAAAGAAGTGTCATTACCGATATATTCTTCTTTTTTTTTCATTTTCTAGTCTTAAAAGAAGACGCCATTGACAATTTTTGAAAAAATATGTTGTTCTGCATGTCCCTAGGAACTAATCAGTATCAAAATTGTAATTTTTGAACAGCCTACAAGTGCGTATATTTTGATATAAAAAGTATGTTTTTGCCACTGTCGATACGCAAATTAGCTCGGGTCGGCCAAAGCTGTGACGTTATTGCAGCACTTTGAGTTTCCACTCAATGCGTGTGCGTTACGCGTCCGTAAAAGTAGACGATATATTCGCATGCATACAGTACAATAGTATTCGTGGAGTTGCAAATATGCCGATGTGCCACGCGATTTACTGTTCGAATCGTCGTGAAAATTGTCCGGGAAAATCCTTTTTTGCCATCCCTGATCCGAAGAAGGATAGAGAAAGGTGTGCTGTATGGATAAGGAACATTGGAACAACCAAATTCAGCGTTCGAGACCAACCTACAAGCCGTGTGCCTGGGATACAAACCCAGAACTTTTTGCTCTTGGATACGAAACTACATTACTTAGCGCTAAAAGTGTCAGCATACATGCCAAGCAGGTTGTACTTATGCTGACACATTCATGTCATCAAACATCATGGACAAATTGGGAAAAAAAGGGAATTATTTATGAATATGAATGATGGTCTGTGAGCTCACTTGTTAGACAATTCCTTGGACATCTCGCTGCATTAACATAGCCACCTCTAGACCGAAAATTCTGTCTCTCGTTTGTTAGCTCTTCACCTAGAGACAGAAACGGTCGTATCACTCTGCTGTGCAAACCGACTACTAGCCGACGAGTAGCTGGAAAAATCGCAATAATTTGATTTTTCCTCATATATCTAGATCTACATATCATTATTGAATTGGTTAGGCCTAGGCTCTACTATTTAAGGAATCGGCTCAACTTACCAATTTGACTGAATAATCCGTTTAAAGCTCCTTTTTCAGGTAATTCAGGGTCCAAGGTATTCTCTGTTTGAAAATCTTGCAGCCGTATTCAAACTGTTATTAGTGTGTAAGTCAATGTGTATCGGTTTGCACAGCTTTAGCTTTAGCTTTCCGCGCGTGCCTTAAAGTACACGCATAATGGGAAGCACGTACGAACGATGACAAACAGTAGTGCCAATTTTAATTTTATTAATTCCATCAATTGTGAAAAAATTTTGCTAAAGCACTTTATTTTTTCAGCAGATAATATTCAAAAATACAAAAAACTGAAAAATGAATAAAATTTTCTTTTTGTCATACATAATTGTCTCAAAAATAGCATTTTTATAGGCGCTGTGAAAGCGATCTGTGTATTGCTCCATATCGGCATTACCGTAATTTGCAGTGGTTTTTGCAGTTGTGCTGCAGTGACGTAACGGTATTTTGCGGATCGTACTAGTAGATATTGTAATATTTATTTTTTTAAAATCGAGATCTACGCTTTTATTGACCTGAGCGATGAGTTTTTTGGTTAATCTGACTAGTTTTATAACATTAAAAATTGTAAAAGTGCTAAAATTTGTCAGTGGCGTCTTCTTTTAACATATCCACAACACATCCAACAGGCACCCATTTTCGCTAATTTCAAATCTGTACTGAAAACCCACCTAAATAGACCTGGTCTTACCCTTTAAGTAGAAAAAGATCATACTCGACAAGGATATGTGCCTGTAAACTAAATATAAAAATAGGCCCTGTCTTGTATGTGGATCTGACTCATATCAATTCATCCAGTCAGTCACAGGGCTACAGACTGTGATTCATTGCAGGACTTCAAGTTTTATTCAGAATCGATCACAATTTTTAAATAAGGCGGGACCCTGGTCTTCCTTCAGACCAAGAAGCAGAAACAGACCCGACACTGTGATTGAAAATGAATTGGGCCTGTATAACAAAGGAGGACTTAGCAATACATGTACCTCAGCCCAGAAGCAAACGCAGAGAGAACAGCTGGACAGGAGGAAAGGGTAGTACATGCTCATGATGTTCGCTGCCCAGTGATGGGGAATGTATTTCTGGAAAGAAATAGGAACAAGAATCAATGAAAGGATATCTTTTTAAAAAGATCAGTTGAATCCCTACTGTCAAACTAGCAAAGATCACCAAAGCTACAAGTCCTCTTTCAACTGCAAAAGGAATAGAAAGACCACTGATTAGATTAGGAGTGTTCATCAGTTAAAAAATTTATGTTCAGGAACATAACATATTCAACATAGATTTAAAACTGGCAAAAATGGAATATTCGAAATCAATAATTTCCCAATTCCGAACACACAAAAAAAAAATTTACAAGAAAAAAAAAAGTACTGCCCGACATCATAGAGTAAAGTTGATGAAGGATACGAGTCACATGACTGGTCATGAACATGTCATGTGATATTTGACCAATAGCCAACATTCTCTTCTCAAAATTTGGATCTTGTCTTTTCTAGAATATCTGTAAGTTCATACAAAATGGCTGCAAATTCAAACCTCCATGTACCATGAGCATCAAGTAAAGTTCTCTAATAAAGTAAGCAATCTTTTCCCAAAAATGTAGAGTAAACATGGAAAGTTAAAAGGAAAGTTCAGCCACACTTACCACAAGCATCATGTAGACTTCTCTGTTGAAGGTAGCTATGATCCTATCTACGCTCAAAATGCTAAATATATGAAAATTCGAGTTGCTATATTCAACTACACTTACCACTAGCACCACGTACACGTATAATTCCCAGTTGAAAGAATAGGATATGATCCTGTCTATTCTCAAAATGCTAAATATATGAAAATTTCAGTTGCTAACTTCAACTACACTTACCAATAGTGTAAAGTAGAGTCCTCTGCTGAAGGTAGCCAGGATTACCATGATGTAGAGGGTCTTCTGGGTTGTGATGCGACATGCTGCTGACAGAGAATGTGTCTTGGCACGCTGGAACTCTGATCGCATGCACAAAATCTAGATAAAAGAGTAAGATGAAAAATCAATAAATATCAAACAAATAGAATGACAGAGTTCCATTTCTGAGCTTTTTATATGTTTACCTCAATTAATTTACATTTTTAAGTAGCATATCGAAGACTTAATACCCAGTTGTTAAAATGTATTGTAAATTGATTGATAACTAAAAACTTGAAACATGAAAACCTCTTCTGATCAATAAGGTCAGATTATATACCATACAGATATATCTTATATCTACATTACTTACAACTGTACATGTGTACAGTTGTAAGTAATGAAAATACATCCTCATATAGTGTGTATTGCATATCTGAATAAAGTCTACAGAAAACATGGATCGTGGGTGACATTTTTTTTCTAATATTTCTCATCAAATTTTTAAAAATGACAATTCCGCAATGTCAACATCAACTGATATATAAATCACATTAAAGGCATTGATTAACTTTGCCCAGGATTGAAAAAAAAAAATCACTGTTCCAGCTAATGCTGTAATCATAATTGCAAACCTTTAGCTCAGACAGGAATCGCCTGAGTTTTATAAGCTGATCGGTCGTTTATATATCAAGATATTTACGATTGAACATTGATGTCGGGATAGAGTACCACCGAACCCTAAAGAACTCTTACGGTTGGCATACCTCGCTCTATCACAGAATACCGTACGGGCTGGAAACCCGCTCTGAAATCGCCAAGCGCTAGTGCTTGGTTTTTGTGACTGCAGTGCAGCGAAGAAGCCGAGCGACTTGCGCTAGCGATTGATCGCGATTTTCTCTTTTTTAGGATAGTAAACGGGTTCCATTTTCTCTCATACTTTCACATATTCTTAATTATATATGTAGTTAGAGGACTGCACACAATTCACTGGCATTTGAGCTGATTTTACAATTTTTCACAAAGTTAATCAATCACTTTAAGACTGTCAATCCTAGCGAAAATATATCGCTGTACATAAATAAATTGGGCTTTATATTGTGTGCCAAAGGTTCGTAAAGATAACTGACATATGTACAAAAGTCATTAGTAAAGACAGATAAGAGATAGGTTTTCTCATTGCATCTACATAAACATAATAAAAAGACCGCAAATATTAATATCAGCATGCAAACAAAATTTCCCCAATGACTCACATACTTGCTTTACATAAATATGTCCTTGTACAGCTTTAGATACATGTATGGAGTTGCTATCTCTAGCTGTAAATATACTGTGTTGCTGTTTGGGGCAATTGTAGTCGAACTAAATTAGATAAATTATTTAAATTACAGAAAAAGGCCCTTCGCATATGCCTGGGATGTCCCTATCGTGCCCCTTCTGCCCCATTGTTCAGAAAATTGAAAACTCTTAATATTTTTGATTTGTACTATTACTCCCTTGCTCTCCTTGGTTTCTTTTACTTTAAAAATAAATTACCCTCCAATATTTCTCAAATGTTCACTCTTAATTACCAGATACATAATCATAATACCCGTTTTAAGGATTCTTTTCACTTATGGCCAGTAAAAACAAATAATGCAATGAAATCGGTACGACATAATTTCCCTGTAATTTGGAACTCAATCCCTAAATATATTTCTAATTGCAATACATTCACTTCTTTTAAAAAAAAGTTGAAGCATTTTCTTTCCCTTAAATATGTATAGTTATTTTTCTGTTCCTATTTTTCTTTGTTGTCTGTATTTGTGTTATATTTTTAGTTTTAGTTTCAGTTTTTTCTATTTGTTATCTATATCATTTTCGCAGTGTATTTAGGGAACTATGCTTGTACAAGGCCCAAGGGCTTTATTTATGTAGTTCCCCATTTCATTTTCTAATTTTGTTTATGACTTATTTTATATTTGTTTTGAATGTACTTTTTAATTGAAAATGAAATAAATGAGAATTGAATTGAATGTCATACATACACATGTATGCAACATTTTTCCTGTTATTGCTATAAAAGTTCTATTACATGTACATGTACATGTACTCTGACTGACAGAGTACATTCCCACTTTTTACCATGGGCTCCGCCATAAATTTTATTTAAGGGTATCTAGAGCAAAAAACTGGGGGGGGGGGGGAGGGGGAAAGCTCCTGATTACATTTTAACATTTTGGTCTTCAGTGAAACTTTTTTTTTTTTTTTTTTTTTTTTGAATGAATGAATGAATGAATTTATTTCATAATACTGCAGAAATCTGCCATTACAATTGAAAGTATACATTGTTCAAATATCGAATACAGATATCATAATAACAATTTCAATGTAATCAAAAGCGAAAGAACTTACATTAGTCAATAGAAAAAGCAGTATCATGGGAGAACCTAAGGAAAAGCACAGCTTGTTAAAACTAGGTTCCCCAGTAAAAGAGAGAATTACAAAATATGTAATTATGTATACATATACAGATATGGCAGTAAAGAGACGAGACAAGATATGTGTGGAAAAGGAAATAAACACACATAAAAAGCATTAAACATCAAAATAAAATAAGCATACAAAGTATACTAGCAAATAATGTCAGCCTATTGGGTTTATAGTAGTAGAAAGTCCAGATAAACATAATATGTGTAAGTATGATTAAAAAGATGTCTTGAAGGAAGGGTTTTGTTTTTGTTATGTTTAGACAGAGGCGGAAAAAGCAAATACAATAATGTCATGGACTTATACTGTAAGAGCTAATTTGATAATGTTTAAGGTCTCTTCTAAAAGATTTAAGAGAGGAAGCTTGCTTTAGATTTGAATCAAGATGATTCCAATAACAGGGCCCAGTGTAAATTAATGTTTTCTGGGCAAGGTGAGTACGAAGAAGTGGTAATGAAAGAAAGAGGATTGTCGTGTAGAATGCCTATGTATTCCATCATTCGTTTTGAACATTGATTGTAATACCTGAAGTAATTCATTAATTCGTGCTTGATACATTAAACTGCCTAACTGGTAATAAAATAAATTGTTTAGTCTCAACACTTTATTTTCAAAGAATAATATTTTAGACGGAGCTAGTCTAGGCTTTTTCAAAATTATTCTCATCACCTGTTTTTGTATAACTGAAAGTCTATCCAATTGAGACTTAGTAGAGTTGCCCCAAGCAAGAATACCATAATTTATGTAGGGTAAAACCAAGGTGGAATACAACAACAGTAATACATGTGAGGGAAACAAAGATTTCAATTTGTTTATAATACCAACATTTCTAGAGATATATAATTTTTTTGTATTTTTGTTTTTATTGAAAAAGAACACAAGAATATAACGTATTTACAATGATATCGTATGCATAAACTATTAAAATCGTATGCATAAACTATTAAAAAGTCTTCAGTGAAACTTTGGGGATTAGTGACTACCGAACCACTTTTATTGTTGAGCCCTGGTTCACCAGTTAATGAAACTTCAGAATATTCTTCTGATATGTAGTTTCCTGTTGAATTAGCAACAGATATGACAAGATAGACATAACATTTGGACATTTTTTCATTCTAGGCGATATTTATACACAATAAATTTGAAAAAATATTTTTAAAAACCAAAGCAATTCAAACTTCTCTTTGCAGTTATTCTAATTGTTATTCTAATTGAATCTTAAAAAAAAAAAACCTATACAGGATGGTTATGACATTATGATAACCTTTACCTCGCGAAAGGCCTCTCCAGGCATATTTGCCTTTATCAGCCATGGGCACTTACACATGCATGTAGACCCCTCCCCCCCCCCCCCCAACATTTTGGAAATTGTTAACTCATTGACTACTGAATTCTCCTATTTTCTCCAGCTTATTGTTGGAACCACACACTTCCCATTGGTAATGGGCTAACACCAGCCACTTACTGGGCACAAAGAGCCTGAAAATTCTGATTCTTAATGCCATAATTCAATAATTTCACATCACAAAACTTTGTTGAACCAAGGCCACTCACAAAATTTTTTCTGGTTAGAATTGTCTCTATTTTTAATTCAGTTTTGCCTTCTTTTTGAGAAGGAAAAAGAAGAGAAAATTGGGGAAACAGCATGCTTGATAGACCCATATATGTAAGGGAAATACTCACCAACTGAATAGTAGCTACACAACACAGAAGATAGAAAACAGATCCAAATGCTATAAAGTATGTATTGTTGTACTCATCACAATTGCCACCCTGGAACTGAACCTATAGTATATTAGATTTTTAAAAAAAAAGAGAGAGAGAAGAAAAAACTATGTTAACATTATAGTTTTTTGTATTTAAAAATATTCATTCATTCACCTATAAAATGGTAAATATTGTAGATCAATCCTTATTGCTGTTACAGAAACAGTAATTGTCATACATCTGAACGGTTCAGTGTACAATATATACTTTTCATGTGTGCTTCCTACAGTGTAGTACTTATTTGCTCTATCATTTAATGTCAATTTACATTCTACTTTTCATATATTTTGGTAAGTGTATTCACAATTTTCTTGGTTTTGAATATGACCCTAATATTAAAAAGGTACATGTACATACCAAAACTACATCAGGTATATCTGGAAAATGCATACATTACCCTAAAATTAATGATGATTTTTACGAGAAAATAATGCAAACAGCTCTGTTACAAAACCAAAAGCTTAAAATCTAATGGAGAATATCTTGGAGTTGATATTCATTTGATTTTGATGTTAATTAATAATTATATCACATGAAAGCTAAAACCCATATAAAAACATGCATCTGATTTTTCAGCATTGCAAAAATTGCAGTAAAGAGAAATATGTGTAAGTAGAACAAAATGATATTTCTATTAGCTCATTAGTGATTTCAACTTCCAAATCAGTAAATTTTTGAAATTCTTTTTCTGAAACTTTAATTTACCAGTTTCTCTATTTTACTGCTTCCACTAAAGCAGTAAACTAGCAGTTAACTTTTTATTATGGGTTTCATTTTCCTTTGATATTTCACGTGGGAGATAAAAAACCAAAATGATTTGGCAAGGATAAAATGATTTGGCAAGTATATCCATTTGAAAAACACATAACACAAATTGAAATTCTATATCTAAAGTGGTGTTCCCCTCCTAGCTCTGACTTTAACAAGAAATACAGCCACAGGGAATCATTTTGGGGAATGGGGGATTACCCTTCTTTTTAAGCACTGCATAATTAAACTTTCGGATACATGTATTTTATTTTGCATTGAGGAAAAAAAAACAAAAAACAAGGACAATATTTTAGAAATTCATTTAATTGATTAATGAATTCATTCATTTATTTTTTATTTAATTTATTCTTTTGTTGGGGTATTATTACACCACACAGAAATAAAAATATCTTAACATTTCTAAACCTCCTAGCAGGAAATACCTGCATCTACTGGGAAAATATTTGTATTATTAAAAGTATATATATTTCTAATTATTTTTTTAAATGTTTTTCATTTCTTTCTGAATGTATTTTACCTTTCCTTTTGTTTCATTTGTATTCAAATAGATATTTTCACTCCATGTAAGGTCAGCCTCAGGTGAGGAAATTCTCCTTCCTGATTGCTAATTTACCCATGTGATTATCACTTGTGACCAAGCACCACAAACCCACCGAAAATTCACCAGATATGATTTTTTAGTTAAGGTTATGATTCTAAAAGAAGAGATTAAAAGCTTTAAAACGATATATAACTCATCACAAATGGACGTTCCTAGCCTGATGAAAAATGCGAGGACGGTCATGTCCAGAATAATGTTACTTTAAATAGAGGAAAAGGCTTATTAAAGTCTGAAGTCTATCAAAGCTTTCTGAATCATGAGTACATGTAAGTGTGCAAGGTAATTATTTTCAATAATGTATATATATATATATATATTTTTTTTTGTTTTTCAAGGAAAGATCCAATTGTTGTTACATGCATGTCTGGTTGATATTTTCTGAATGGAGATTTCTTTCCCTTGTTCTTATTGTTACCTTTCCAGAGTGTTTCGCAAGAGTTGTGGATCAAATGTCTACTTGACAATTCCTGTACAGGGTATTATTTTTCACTGTTCAGCTACATACATGTATAGGTAGTCTTCAATAACCACACAAATGCAGGATCCTTTGGGGCATTATCCAAGGCTAGCACAGTAGCAGGACAGGTGGAGTCTTTAGGGTTGATGATATTCAGTGATGTCATGATGCTTGTTATGGTAATGTTCCACATGGTTCAGCAGTTAAGTGCTTTATTACTTTTACATGAGTTTCAAAGCCGATTTACCTATTCCTGGGTATTTTTTGTTGTCTTTTTTTCTTAAATCACAAAACTAGACTTCACTTACCACACATATGCAGGATCCATTGAGGCATTCTCCATGGCCAGAACAGTTAGTAGGACAGGTGTAGTCTTTAGGGTTGATGATATTCAGTGATGTCATGATGCTTGCTATGGTAATATTCCACATGGTGCAACAGTTTCCAAGTACAGGTGTCCCAATAGGAGTTTATCACGGCAACTGTTCACGAGGGTGTTTCTGAGAGGCATGTTGAGTTGTCTGTTCATAAATCTTTACTGCTTTGTGTTGTTCATTTTGACTGTATATCAAACAAATAGATTAAAGAAATAAAGAATATGAACAATTGGACTTAAAGGGAAATCCAACCTTTATAGCAAGTTGCTTTGAAAGAAAGAGGAAAAATCAGAGAAGCAGATTGGTGAAAGTTTGAACGAAATCGGACAAGCAATAAGAAAGTTATGAATTTTTGAAAATTGTAATCACTATGCTTATGGGAATTTCAAATTGGCCGAATAGGTAATGTCACTGTGATGTAGCTGTGGACAACTCCCCCATTCGCTCTAACACACAAAATGACTAATATGTCACTTTTTTTCAAAATGCATTACTCAGTAGGATCTTTTCGTTCATGAGGACCTATAACAATATGCTATCTCCAATATATTTTGAGTACTGCCCAGAGGGTAAAAGCGCCTGGAAGAAAACCGCAAATTAATGATATTTTTGTGTACGACAAATGGGAGAGTTGTCCACAAAAATGTCACAATTGACTCACCAAATTGCCAATTTGAGATTCGCATAGATGTAGTGATCTCATTTTTCAAACATTCATAACTTTCTTATTCCTTGTCCGATTTCTTTCAAACTTTCACCATCATGTTTTTCTTATTTTTCTGCTTTCACACAAATCATCTTATTATCAAGGTTGGATTGCCCTTTAATGATTATTCAGCTACATCCATGACAGCTGGTTGGTGAGGGAAAAAAGAACTAAAAAAATAAATAATGTTAGTGTTTTACAGACAGTATCTATCAACAAATATTCCCAGCATATAGAAAAAACAAAAGCTGAAAACAAGGGAAATATCAAAAAGGAATAAAAAAAAAAAAGATGCATGAAACGTACTGGAAAACATATACATGTATGTTTGAAAGCAGGGGGAAAATGAAGGAAAGGACTGGACATAATTCTCCCTATCGCATGTATAGCCGATATCAGCCCATATCAGCCGATATCAGCTCCCGATGCTGATATCGGGGACAACGATGTTGGCACATATATTTCCGGTTCCAGTCTATAGCTATAGTGAGCATACACTGATATTTCCTTGCTTTTTTCGTGCGTGATTGTTCTGCTAAAAACACGTTTTGCATCTTCGGCTCAACATCCCACATTGGGTGGCTTCACAGAAGAATCCCATTTAAATATCAACTGTATAAAAACACGATTATTTGCTAGATTAGGAACAAAAGGGAATTTTTGCTAGGCTGACCACGTCTTCTAACTTATTGTCAATGACGCTTCGGCCGGACCCGGAAGCTCAGTTGCCAGCAATCACATGCCTAAAAATTAGAGCGCTGCATGCGTTCGGATTCGGAGAGCTATATGCGATACGGAGAATTGAAGACCAGAGCAGAATATTTCAAACAATTGAAAAACAAAGTATGGACAATAATATAAAAAACTGTAAACAATAAACATTGACAAAGTTAGAGAAGAGGAGAAAAGAAAAATTTAATCAATTTTCTTTGTGATGATTGGAGTTTAGTGACTAGGAGAAGAGAAGAAACAAATACTTTTCAAGTGTTCAATGAAAACTTCTACAAACTTACTAAAGGTCAGCATACAAGTCAGACTCCACAATAAAGCACAAAAAGCTGGAATACAAGAACTTCACACATAAAACTTGTTTCTTATAATGCATGAAGGATCTGTAAATAGCAGGCCTGCAGCCTTTTGTGGTGTGTTCTTGTCTTTCCCTACATCCCACTTTTCAGTCACAATCACATGACCCAATTGTCGACTCCCTATTGGTGCCGTATTTACACAATTGCATCATGGGCCATAAAAGAGTTGGCTCGCTGACAACTGGAGGAAATCCAATGTACATAATTTCCTATGAACCTTTGTTACTTACTTTTTAATTCTCTTTTCTTCTCCTAAAACTACATGTAATTGGTTCACCAAAGAATGAATTGCTTCCTGCAAATCTGCAAAATGACTGCACTGATGCTCATTACCATTCATTTTAAAATATACAACGGGAAACAGGTAATGCACATGTGTAAACTTAATCAAAAGTATGGCATTTGCATCTGTTTGAAAAGTGCAAAGAGTAAATCACAAGGTCAGGTGTACATGAACATTGTATACTCAGCTCAAACAATGCAACAAAGAAACAGTTCTTTTAATTCTACTCTGACAACCTTGGGCACAAAACCAATATGGGAAACAATCAGGTACAAAAACTGATTAAAGACAATATTCAGGGAGATCATTTTAAAATGGTTTGTACCATCTTAAAGATAAAGTTGAGTTCAGGTCAAATGATTACATTGTGAAAGAAACTGTCTCAAAGTAAGTGGGAAAGGTTGATCATGGCTACATGAGAATTGGTGTATACTGTGAGGTATTGGAATCATCAAAATGATAAAAATTGACCAAATCTCGCTGGAAAGTATATGCACTGCACACCGAAACGGGTATATGGGACGGCACACAAATGCGGAATGAATGTTCGGCCCAAACTCTTCAGTTATTTCTCCTCATATCTTGAATATGAGGGCATTTGAAGAGCAATCCTTTTCAGGAGACATTTTTTACTACATAATGTTCCACAAAAATGACATAAAGGGAATGAGAAAGCTCACAAATAATGTTTCACCTTTCCCAGAACTCAACCTTCTCTTTTAGCTGTTGACTAAGTACTGAATTCTCTCATTCCCACAGGATTTGTACAGGAACCACTTGGTACCCGTACATGTAGGCAACAGGTTAAAAAGATATTGGCCGGAATTCACAAAGGTGGTTTCAGTTCAGACCATGGTTTATGCACATGTAGATTTCGTGGTATAAATATGCTTGATTTAGCGCATACACTTTAAGATCCAATAATGAACGCGCGCGTGATTGGCTAAAGAGCTAAATTCACGCTAGTTGCCATGGTTCAGACCATGGTTTATTTAAATTAATTCAAATTAATTCAAATAAACCATGGTCTGAATTTACATAAACCATGGTCTGAACCATGACAACTAGCGTGAATTTAGCGCTTTTGCCAATCACGCGCGACTGGCGCGCGTTCATTATTGGATCTTTTTAAGTGTATGCGCTAAATCAAGCGTATTTATACCACGAAATCTGCATAAACCATGGTCTGAATTGAAACCACTTTTGTGAATTCCGGCCATAGAGGAACTATTCAGCACTTACAGGACAATCATTTTCAATGGCTAAATAGATCAGATTTCTTCTTTAAATGGCAACAAAATATTTATATAATATGAATGGCCTTGAGTGCGATACAAGGATATATCGCACGAGTGAAATATTTTCAAAGCGAGTACGATATATCCTTGTGTCCCACGAAAGAAAAGACATTCAATATTATTATTAATTGTATGTTACCTAGTTCCTCAATTTTCACCATTACATGTCCTTATGTTTTTGTATTGACTTCGACATAAAACACAGGTAGAAAAACATTTTTGTCCTTACCCAAGCATCTTGCAAGAGCTGCGCGCATATATCCATTGTCTTAACCTTTGCGTATTTAAGCGCGTATTCTCTTTTTTACGCGTCACGCGCACCCCAAACCATGAGATATGGAGATATATTGCATGGTCATCCGGGTACTTTTACACAAACCATGAGATACGCCAAATTTTCTGGTCGCCTGAAAACCCTTCATACAAATAATAATTTGTTATATTGCTATGTACACAGAGCTGTCTTAGTTGAGTGGTCTGATCACTGGACTAGGAATGGAAAGGTTGTGGGCTGATCACCGGCTTGGCAATTATGTCTTTGAGCAAGGCATTTTATCTACATTGTTTCTCTTCATCCAAGTGTTAAATGGGTACCCAACTACCTGGTAGGATGTGAACATCACTGTTATTGGATAAGCTTGTGCGTGCCCGTAGAAAGGGTGACTCGCCGGAATACTCCCCAGTTGAGTGGAGAGTGTGTACAGTAAAGTGCAGAATCGTAATAGAATCCAGTGACCGGGGTATACTGTACGTGTAAGCAGTTTCATTGGTGATGTGGCAATTAAGCACTATACACAAACGGTTATTATTATTACACATTTCATTTGCTGATAACAATCATGTACATCTGATCTGAAAAAATCCCCACAAATAACGTAAACATAAATTTTGTTGGAAAGAGGGCACACTGCCTATTCAACCCTCCAAAAAGTATGTTCCTAATTTAAGGACTTAATAAAGGACTCTAAAGAGGCACTATCCTGTATGTTCCATGCACAATGCATCACTGTTTGCTTGCACCAGACTTGGTGGAATTCCTATTTCATGCATGTACAAATCCCACACGCAGCAAAACTCATGGCCCACATCGAAATTCTTTAGAGCTTGCCTAGGAGATAGGAGATATGTTAGGTCATGTTTCAGGAGAGGAATTTATGATGATGAACTTTCCCTACAGGGCAGTTCTTCTGAAGGTCATGAATGGAAATGTTCATTATGCAAGACCTGCCATTAATAAAAGTAAAGTCCATTCTCTTCTTCCAGTCTGGTGCATTGCGCTGCTGGAGTATTATTGTACCTTCTTCATGTTATTGGGTGAATACTCATATGGTTTCATATTCCCCATGAAAACACAAGCATGTGATTTAATGCTTTTTTTCCATGTTATTTTTTATCATTTATTTCCTGATGCCTAACGTCATATAAAGCCACAAGTACATGTACGGGCTCGATGTGGGCATAAATTTGTCCTCATGCATCTGATGTATTTTTTATGGCTCTGAATATACATGTATATTTATAAAGACAAACCACAAAGTGTGGGCAGCTGTCCTGATTTGGTTTCAAATAATACTAAGGAAATCATTAGAAATCAATACATGAGTTTTTTTTTATCATCAAGTGTCTGAAAGGAGAACATAGAGCAGGAATAGTTGTGGGGTCTATGTGATAAAACTGGTGCTCTGTTTTTATCAAAAGCTTTTAAAGAGTAATTGAACTTTTCTGTTGTAATGATGCCCTTCACAAAACATTAAACCATCTTCTGATAATTGCTTTACAATCAAGAGTCAAATTTCTTTTTTAAAGCTGTATTGTTTTATTGATGCCCTAGATAAAACATTAGACATCTTCAGAAGATCACTTTACTTTTAAAAGGGCTTACATGTACATGTAATTGTGACTTTTGGGAGGATTGTGTGGAGGCCCCACATTGCAACTATAAAGCATTAAAATGGTCTTGCTTTCGATAGGCATACTAATTACCATGAATCTGCAGATGCCTTCAAAGTTAAGGTCTACGTGATAAAACTGGTGCTCTGTTTTTATCAAAAGCTTTTAAAGAGTAATTAAACTTTTCTGTTGTAATGATGCCCTTCACAAAACATTAAACCATCTTCTGATAATTGCTTTACAATCAAGAGTCAAATTTCTTTTTTAAAGCTGTATTGTTTTATTGATGCCCTAGATAAAACATTAGACATCTTCAGAAGATCACTTTACTTTTAAAAGGGCTTACATGTACATGTAATTGTGACTTTTGGGAGGATTGTGTGGAGGCCCCACATTGCAACTATAAAGCATTAAAATGGTCTTGCTTTCGATAGGCATACTAATTACCATGAATCTGCAGATGCCTTCAAAGTTATTCGTGAGTTAAAAATTACTCAAAGCAGTAAAAATCAATGACGCATGCTTGAGGCCATTTACTTTCAAAAGTTAATATGAATAGAGGTTCTCCACAGGAACTAGTTTACTCCATTCAAAGGTTAAGTCATCTTGTGAACATGGCTACTATCTGCTGGATCCAGGCATTCAACAAATTGTTCGCTCAGATTACTACTACATTAAATTTTAAAAAGATAAATTGAATCAGAAAGTGTATGTTGAGACAAACATTATGTCTGCTTCTTTCTTTATCCTTTGTTGGGTTTAATAAATATTTATCTGAAATAAAAATACAGCCTAAATAATCTCTTAAATGTACAGCAATATGATAACAACTCACATGTACATATACAAGGCATCAAGTTTTTGCTAATCTAGGAGCCCCAATTCTGTTCAGATTGATCAACATTTTTCATATTTACAAACTAAATACATCTACATGTACATCTGTACTGCTGTATACAATGTCAATGAGTCAACATCAATTTCACAGACTTCAGCAACTGCAAAATATATGGCTGCAAGGTTAGTGTCTCTGGAAAGAAAGAGAATTCACATCAGTCCAATCCTACAAGATCTGCACTAGCTGCCTATTGATCAGAGGATCATCTTCTGGTGTTCAAAGCACTTGACAAAAATCCCAACTCATCCTACATCTCAGAACTCCTGCTGAAGCATCAACCAGAACATATTCTGAGATCAGGCAACCGAGCTCTACTGACAGGAAACTCTCAGTCACACTGCTTGGGGTGACAGAGCCTTCTACTTATGTGGACCTACATGTACAGTCTAATAAGCTGTGAAACAGCCTTCCGCTATCTATCAGAAGTACGTCTCTGTCAACTTTCATTTCAGCCCTCAAGACTTGTACCTGTTCCCAGCTACCTCATCATCTCAAGAATAACAAAGAATAATGGAAAATAAACTTTCTCAAGACACTGACTAAAATCATTGAATTTGTGAGACTTTTAGAGCGAGCGCCATGAGCTCCCAGCACAGGAGGATACCAGCGCTATACAAGAAGCCACCATCATCATCATCATCATTATCAATGTACATACATGCCAATTCAGAACTGAATAAATTACAAAAGGAAAACGTATTTACACCTACATTCCTTTTCATAACTATTTTCAGTTTTCAGCCATAAAACAGATACTGATTGGTAACTTGACTTCCCTCCTATTGCGAATTAATCTACATGTAAGTTACTTCATCTGTCTACTCATTAGAGCACTCTACAGAGTGGATTAGGCCCATTATAAATCATATGTATTATTATTATTATTATTTAAGTACAAGTACTTGACTGGCACTTTATAAGTTGTAACCAAGGCACTATGTCAGCTCCAAGATGGTCTCCATACATGTATATGTACATGTATGTAATTTGGTATGAGCAATGTACAAAGTAGAAATAAAAAAAATCATGTTCACTTTGCATGTTACTGTTAACCCTTTCAGGACAGGAATTATTCAAGGGCTAAATTGATCACAATCTATTCTTCAAATTGGCAACAAAAATATTTTTCTTTTAAAGCTACATGGTTCTAATAAAATCTAATGTCTTTGAAAACAACATACATGGTTAGGAACTTTGTTGTAAAGTTGAAAAAATTTCCAATTTCGACAAAAAACAATGATTTTGAACCTCTCAATGTGTTGGCAATTTAAGGATTTTAAAGCTTATTCTCCTATTTAAAATTCCTGGCATCAAATACAATACTTTCATGCAACAAAAATGGACAAAGTGTGTGCAGAATTTTTTCTTTCTACTCATTCATCTGGTATATTTATTAGGGCTCTAAATCAAAAGTTCTTGAGCCAAACCACAAAATGTGGTCAATTGTCTCGAAAGGGTTAAGCACTCATATCTTCATTCTATCAGATGATGAAGCCTACAGTGTACGTTCATGTACATGTCAGTCACATGTATGTGTACAAGGTACAAGTTTATGTACATTTACAATTATAAGTCTATATGTTGTGTCATCAACTCCAGATAAACATATTTATGGAATGCTGTAAGCCTGTAAATAAACAAAGAGGATGTTATATTCTTTGTTAGATCTATACTTTTTCTTTAAGGCAGTATCACTCATTTGCAACAGTCAAACAAGCAATGAACAAAATAATGAATCCAAAATGACAGCAAAACTAAGACAGCGAGAATATGAAAGAAAGAAAACTCTGTTAGACACATTTCCCCCAAATATGAAGGTGTGAAAGAATAGACTGGTCCTGTATACATGTACATACAAATTTATATTTCTTCTCTGAGCACCTAGTGATGAGCTATTCCAATAACCTGCTTTTTATAAATGAGCCTCAATGCTTGGAATCCAGTTCGCAACATTACTTGTTGCTATGTCCGACAAGCTTTCAGGTTGTCAAGAACGAACTTTGTTTGAAAGGTATACTATGTATAAAATTTGAATACATTACCGAACCAGTGTATTAGAGCATACATGCCATGCCACTGTTCAAGTGTCTCTGAGACAGTCACTTACTGGTACATGTATAAACATTTGAAAAGAATTGGGGCCAAAAAAATTCAAGAGAAACCCTTCCATTTATTTATATTGCAGTGTAAACTTATAAATAAAAACAAAACTGCTTTGAAGTGTGTTGTATACTGGATATTCAACAAATGATATCATTTATCAGGTTGTAAATAAGCATGAAACTTCTTCAAGGTTGATGATAGGTTGCAAAAAGGCTAAAGATAAATTGAAGACTTAACAGAAATCAAAAGACAAAATAATAAATACCGGTAAATAACTACATGTACATTATAACAGGGTCATCAAACTTTTGATATCCCAAAAGAGCCCTTTGTATATATTAAAACGTGACAGTGTTTCAAAATTAAGACAAAGGGTCAACAAACTTTTGTGAGGAACATTCAAACACGTACATGTGTAAGGTGAACAAACTTTTTTGGTATCACTGCAGTCATACAACCGTAAGGTGTTACGTGTACATCTGCTTGGAGTCTTATCAGTAATTGACCATTAATCATTAAACTGGATAAGTTATCAAATAGCGGGACTGGACTCTGAACCTATTACAGCAGCATAAATATTAGGGTCTATTAATCAAAGCTATCACCATTTCCAGGATAAACATTTTACATCAGTCGCTTACAATTCTCTGCTTTGGGCAAAACCTGAAAACATAACCGATTTTTAAATTTTAATGTACATGTATGTTTGTCCTGAAACCCGAATGACAGAAACTGAATCTAAATAATTTAGCAAAACATAAAAATGCAAGTTTTACAATACTACATGCACATGTACAGTGTACTCGGTACCCTTAAAACCTAGGATGATCGTATTCCCTGGTGGAACTATACAGTGCGTCCCCGAAAAAAGCAGTTGGAAAACGTCTCCCCAAATAATTATTTCAAAATAATTTTAGCAAATTTTCATACCTGTGGATAGCTTAGAGTCTCTTCTATCAGTTGATACCAAAAATCTGGCAATATTTTAAACTCCAGTGAGTAAAAGCGACTTTTGCGAAAGGTGCAAATCCAGCCTTGACAAGAATCGGTATTTGTTCTGCCTAGTATATTAACAAATTTGAGAACCGTTAAAAGTTGACAATTGGAAAAAGTCTCCCCAAAATGAACATTTCAAAATATGTTCATGAAATTGGATAGCTTCTATTCTCCTTTCATATGAAACCAAAACATCCAATATTTTATGCTTGAATGAGCAAAATCCATTGTTGTGAAATGGTGCCAACACCATGGTTGACAAAAATTTGTAACGGTTCTGGCAGGTATCAGCAAAGTTGAGAGACTTGGAAAGGATTAGAAATTTTTATATTCTGGTCATTTAAAGGCAATTTATGAAAGAATAGGCTTTGTTTTCTGTATCTACTGACAAACCCCATCAAAACTTTATGGTTGAATGAGAAAGCCAGCTTGAATGAAAAACTCATAAAAATTGATATTTTAAAACACTCAATAAAGTAGTTTCTGTAATTGCTAACAGAAGCATAAAAATGTTGAAAACAAAAAGTGCAAACAGAGAACAAAACCTGTCCCTTCATAAACTGTCTAATATTTATCAAAATACGAAAATTTTAAAGACTGTTCATGATTCACAACTTTGCTGATACCAGCCAGAACAAATACCAATTCTTGTCAAGTCTGGATTTTGCACCCTTTCACAAAAGTGGCCTTTGCTCACTCGAGCGTAAAATATCGTCAGCTCTTTAGGTGTCATTTAATAGTAGAGATCCTAAGCTATCCACAGAAATGAAATTTGGCTTCAAATATTCCAAAATCTTTATTTGGGCAGACTTTTTCTGACTTGACTTTTTTATGAGACGCATTGTAGACAAGGGCTGCAACCTGGGCCCTGTAGTACCATAAATGCTTGCGATTAACTGCAAATTTTGAAACAAAGATTCTGATTGGTTTAATTGTCAGCCTTTTGAACAATATGTGCATGCAACAATGATCTTTATTGGCCACTGTCATTTTCCAATTAACCCACTGCCTTCGGGAACCATGTGGTCCCTGTACCAACCCTATGGGAAATCGAGAATTCAGTAGCCAACGGGTTAATTGAAAACCTTTCTGATACAGAGCCCAGATCAACAAAGTCTGTTTTTGTTTTTTTACTCTTCATTCTTTATTTTCTTTAATATTACTGATGGTTCATCAGTAATATGAATTACTGGACAGTGCAAATACCACTTTCTTTCACATTTTGTAAAGGACTGAGCATGAACATAGTGAAGTCAGTGAGAAGAACACATAATTCCATGAAAATGTCAACTTTTGGTGAAAATATAAAGTGTAATTTGAACATTTTCCTTCTATTTCAGTTGAATAAGCATGATTTGAATTGTATGGAACAATATTCAATTTTTTTAAATTTTTACAAATTTTTTTACCCCCAAAAAGCATTTTTTAACCCATAAATGAAATTACACATTTTTATGGGAAAATATGGTTACATGTAATTACATATTGAGTCATTTTTAGAGATTTCATCTGTTATAACAAATTTAATCAAATCTGGTTAGGACTAAGGGGAATTTTATGTCTATATACAAAAAGTAAAAAAATATTAATATTCTTCTGATATAAAGGAGGTCAAAGGTCAAATGGATTTTTGTCCCGTCTGTCACGTTTCTTAAGGTACATTTTGCATAAAAAATTGGATCATTGTTTTGGAATAAAATTTTAGTCTTGCTCTTTGGTAGGGGGAAAATTCATTTCTACTGCTAACTTGGCAGAATTCGATATGAAGATAATTATTAATTATCATCTACAGCAAAAATATATATGGATGGGACTACATGAAAATTTTCTGATGGATGAAAATTAAAATCCTTTTACTATTATGTTTCATGATATTATAGATGACCCTTTAACCCCTTAAGAACATGAAAATAGGGTATTTAATGCTGGAAATTTGGTTGTCTTTAAAAATTGTATTTTGTGTACAATCTCAATAAGTCCCATCTGTCACACTCACTTTTTGGCATTTTCCCCCAAAAGCAAGATGAAATTTCAAATGTATACTAGCAAGTTTCCAAAAGGTACCAACAAATAATAACGTGAATACACACATTTTGTTTCAAGATTTTCCAGTGAAGAGAGCTTAGTTGAAAAGTATCAAAGCAGAAATAGCTTGGTAAATTCATGTCCCGTCTGTCACGCTGAACTTGAAGCCCTGCCCACAACTTGTGGGCAGGGCTTGAAAAAAAAAATTTCCCCCATTTTGTTGACCAAACCCTATAGATCACATCTCTACATCAAAATAAGCATCACTTTTAAATGAAATATAAAATATCAAGTAAAAACATAAAAAAGTGAGGGCTGGATGTCCGGTCTGTCACGCTGGAATTACCCCATGAGCAATTTCAGGGTCATCTTTCATGAACTTTGTTCCCATTTCCACGACAAACTTGCCCTAAGCCAATCAGATTCAAGGACAATAATTGTAACTTATTATTGATAACAAGTTTTTATGAAACGGGCCTTAGATCTGTTGAAAGAGCACATTTTCTTTTTCTCTAAAAAAAAAAAAAAAAAAAAATCATTAAATTATACTTTCTCCAAAGAAAATACTTAAATGTACATTGCACATTCACCTAGATATAATTAATGCACATACTGTATATTTACATGTATATGCTTTTACATAATACCTTTATGAAACGGATCTATTTTTTCTTCAACAACTAAGAAAACGGAAATATATGAAATTTTCAGTACAAAACAAAGCAAATGAAAAAGGGATTTGAAAGGTACATCACAGACTTGCCAATGTCATTTGATCAACAAAATCTTTACAAATTGTAATATTCTTCTTTTTTTTAATCAGATTTTCCTCAAACTTTTGCTCATCTGTTTCTCTTTTTTTTCTCAGTGCTTTCATTAAAACCAACTCGATATTTGGGTGGACTTCCTCTTCAAGTATTCAGAGTTAGATAGTAGTAAACAGAGGGAGCTTGATATTTTGGAGTTGAAACTGAAAGAAGAGCTTTCATAGGAGAAATACTGTCTATTCAGAGGTGAATAGGAGCTTCTTGAAAAGATTTTTTTTTTTTTTACAGAGTGCTTATCTTTGTTGCCTAGCGTCTTTTTGTTATCACTTTGAAAAGAAGACCACGTCAGCTGGAAAAAAGAACATAATAGTGATTTCCGCACTGATTTGAAGCAATAGACCTGTTCACAAATATATTTAAATTTTATGCATACTTTTAAAACAAAGGTTGTTCTTGACAACCTGAAAGCTTATCAGAGGCTTGTCAGACATAGCAACAAGTAATGTATGTAAACTGAATTCCAAGTATTGTACATATAGTTTATTCATTAATAACAGGTTAATGGAATACCTCGTTACTAGGTCCCCAGGAAAGAAACATCCATAAATTTGAATAACTTTGTGAACAGGTCTATGGACAGAGTGGAAGTGTGCCACTTAGGTACTAAATCTAAAGTACCGGTAAAGCCTCCTCCGGAAAATTTTATGAAAAGTTGCTATTGAACAAGGTGCATACATTGTAGCATCCACAACGAAAAAAATCCTACATGTACAAGGTTATCTGGCATAACCTAAGGGTGGTCCACAAAAAAATTCAAACAAGTGAAAGTGCAACTGGGAAGTGAGCATTAACCAATGTGTGCATAGCGCAAAGGCCCTTGTGACCTGCATCTAGAGCCCGCTTGAGGGCCCTGGAAGCTCTGTGGTTCTCACAGGCTCTCTTATATGCAACCTCAGCCATATTTTGAAGCATTTACAAAATATATCATGAATAGTTTGGGTTGAAAATAATTATTTATGAAATTTAAACCTGTTACTGTTTTTAAAACTTGTAGTTTCAAAATTTCAATCTGTTGCTGTTACATGTTAAAACCCCTAGACCCTAGTGGACCACCCTGTAACCTTACATAAGAGTACAATGATATGTACCAGCATCAAGGTGGCCTGTACTTCAAAGGGAGAAGAAGAAGATGGCCATACTGGAGTAACTTCCTTCAAGCACAATCAAACCCCCATTTGGAATTTTAACGGAGTAAGAGTACAGATACAATGGTTAAAAAAAAAAAAAAGAATCAAAAGAATCATATTGGACTATAAATATATACATGTACACGTGTTTCCTCATTCAAGGTTTATGACATTACATGTATGTCAGATATTCTGGTACAGTTACCTCTGCAACTAAGAAGATGATAGAGGCTGTCACTGACATATAGCCCTACTGCTTGCCACTATATGGATAGTTGTTTGTGTGAGTAACAAAAACAAATTCGATATACTGGTATCTACAGTTTAAAAAGAAACAGGCTAGATTTTCATGTATATCTAGAGTAATATCACACTCTTGTGTTGTAAAGTTGGTTTGGACGACTAAATTTCTAGTCTACATGTAAGTTAATTTATTAGT
This sequence comes from Heliocidaris tuberculata, assembly GCA_025618425.1. Taxonomy (NCBI): domain Eukaryota; kingdom Metazoa; phylum Echinodermata; class Echinoidea; order Camarodonta; family Echinometridae; genus Heliocidaris; species Heliocidaris tuberculata. Next base: position 6,793,446 of record CM046848.1, read on the forward strand.
CACTCAACAATGCATCTGATGGACATTTCGAGCTTGTCTTGCAAAAAACTATGAAATTATTCACTTGTTACCAACTTTAGTAGTAGTACTGTCTGAGTCCACTCAAACTTACATGCGAGATTATTGTAAAAACCTTGCACTCTGTACCTTCATACCAGGAAGAATTGCCTCCCGTAGCAAGTGTGCTGGAAAGGAGCAAGATTGCCAGACAAAAACAGCCTGAAAATTTCACTTGCTCAAAATGACAAATATTCTATTGAAGAATCTGGCATAAAATCAGATTTTCTATCATCCTAAAATGTAGAAGGAAGTATTTTCTCAAAATTTTGCTGACTATATTGGTGTTTATACCTCTTCAACTTAGACGTCGTGACCGCCGCCATAATTGGCACAGCCCCACATTGTGATGGCTCCATGAGTGGTCTGAGTCTGGCATGATCACTCAAAAATATTGTCCAAAATGTCAGATGTTTTATAGGCTAGTCTTTTAAAGAATAAAAAAATTTTCATACTACATGTAGTCTACAGGTTTATATCCTCTAGATCAAGGTTCCAGTTGAAGTTTTACACTTCTAAGCAGAGGCTTTTTTTTTCTCTAAAGCCTAGGAAAATATCTAAAAAACTAGAAAAGATTTCAAAAATCTGATAGCACCAGTGGATAGAAACCTAAGATTACTTAGGGACGAAATTTTCTTGAAATTGACTGAGAAATTATGAAAATATTGACCCCCAAATCAGCAAATTTTGCAATTTTTTGTGTTTGTTCCCCCCCCCCCCCATCTCCATCTCCAATAACCTCGCATAAGTGTGAGTGCCCCCAAATGAAGTTGGAAAAAAAATGAACTTATGAAGCAGCCGGGTATAACTTAGAAATCTTCCTTAAATTTGAGAGATGTCATCAAACTTTAAGGTTTTAAAAATAAAAAGTGATACCAAAATGATTGTATGATATTTTGCCTTGCAAATGATGCAATTAACTTTGAAGGATTGCTACATTGGATGTAGGGTCTAAAGTCACGGGTGCGAAGTTGGACTTGTTGATATAATGACCCTTTTTAAAAAGTTACCATACATGTAGACACAGAATTTTGAGTTCGTGATATCTCTGAAACTCTTTCCTGATGGCCTCCTTGGTAGTCCCAAATTTTGCTTTCCGTTTGGTATAAATCAATCTACATAAATCATCGTCGAATATCACATTCCTAACAATTTCTAGAATGTGTGCGAAGTTTTGGTCACCTCTAACTAAGTAAGCCTAGATCTAGATCTACATGTAGGTTCTATGACTACGCAAACATTAGGCTTAGCCATGCTAGCTCACCGTACCGGTACGCCCTAGGGCCTAGGCCGATGGAAGGCCTAGAAAATGTGCCCGAGTTCCGCTCATAATTCTAGGGCATTTGTAACTGAGATCGACGTTTTAAACCACAATCTTCATCTTTTACTTCACACCCATCACATCACATCATGTAAATTTAATCATAAATTTAAAAATACTCAAGAAAATGACATATATTTCCTTGCATAATCGGTATAAATGACACTTACAAGTTCAGTGATTCACGACTCGCATTCATTTCATGTTCTTGATCGGAAGCGATATGACGTCATTCATACAATTATTATGACGACATAATGCGAATACAATGAAGTTAATTATGTTAGCTAAAGATCTACTGAACGTTACATGATTGCTGCCATTTTCACCCCCCCCCCCCCCCCCCGGCCCCCCCTAACAAAACAAAAACAAAAAAAAAATACGTAGAGGACTTGATAAAGAATCCATTCACAGTCAAATTATTTCACGAGTCCTTCTTCAAATTTTTTATTTTTCATTGACATTGTGAACTTGCATTTTGCTCTGACCATTGGCTGTGACTGCATTGTTTTAGTCAAGGATTGTAATTCCGAACAGATTGTATTACCGAACGTGTACAGTTAAGCACCTAGAATGGGTTTTCATACGTGGGATTACGCGTATCAAAACCACACTATTGAAACAAAGGTTGTGTCTTTTTCCCATAGGTTTCACACGTTCGGAAATACAGTACCTTTTTCAAGGGAGCAAAACGCCGCGTCGTTGGGAAGGGGTTCACTCGGAAGGGAATATCGTATTAAATCTACGTTGTCTTTTTAAAATTCCATCAACTTCTTTTTCTGTAGGACTTTGAGCATTCATTATGTAAGTTTGACAAATATTCGTTTGATATTTTCTTTGCTATCGTTGATTTTCTGAAAAGTGTTCGGACACTGGATCCACCACTGGTGGATCCAGTTAAATGTAATGGTGGGCACTGAACTTTCGTCCAACCACGAGATCGGACGTTTTGGGGGGCCCGATATGCGCTCGACTGTGTGCGAAAATCTTCTTTCTTTCTATAGCGCTTTGAAAAGGTTGTCTATGTCTGTCCAACATTCTTCTGGACTCAAAGTGAATGGTTCATTGAGAGAATTTTTTATTTTTTTATTTTTTTATTTTTTTATATTTTTTTTTTAAAGCTTCGACAGTTCACCAGAGGAGAATCGGGAGGAGAATGTTATGATCACTTCCTGCAAAGTATACGGTTATGCGCATAACTTTGCCATCTTGTCTTCATCAAGAGAAAGAGCTGGGTTCCCGGTGGGGGGGGGGGGGGGGGGGGGATGTCTCATTGAGGCCTGTACGGCATCCGCGTCCATGACCAGGGTGACTTTCCGAAAAACGCACTAAACGAGGATTGAAGGCGAGAGATTTTTGATACCCTATTCAGGGAAACCCGCGAAAAAATTCTGAATTTTATATCCTTAACAGGGATTTTTTAGATCTTGCATAGTACTGTATATACACCCTATTCAAGGACTGGACATTGCATTAGGCCGATTATCACCACACAGGGATACATTCGCTTCCCAGTCGTACACACGACCTGGATGGAGAGCGGCAAATACATTTAATGCAATTAATTTGTGCTTGCCGAGGCATCTACACACATTCAAATCAAACTCCATGCCACTCCAAAACCTCATACTTTTTGTCTTTAAGTTCATTATTCTCTATCTCTCTTACTGTTTCTCTTTCTCTCTCTTATCCCCCCCCCCCCCCCCGTCTCTCTCTCAAGGCTACTCCCCTTTCCTTTCATTCTGTTTGGGATATTACGAGGGAAATACCCTACTCGTAACCATAATATTATAGGCAGAGAGGGGGCCGTCATGGGGGTAGGCCTACGGACCCCAGTCATTATGTGTGTGTTGTTTGTTTTTCTTTAAAATACTGCTACCTCCCCAAACAAAATCCTGGATCTGCCCATGATAACATAAAATAGCATAATGACATAATTATGAGACCTTTTCATCAACACTCTAAAAACTTAAGTGTTAAATCACCATTTAAAAGGGCTGAGGAGTGACAACTTTTTCAAAATGGTAGATCAACTCTTTTAAACTGCTGGATTCAGCCTTTATAGTGTTGTATCCAGCATGTTAAAAGTGTTAATCTACAATTTTGAAAAAGTTGTCACTCCTCGGCCCTTTTAAATGGTGATTTAACACTTTAGTTTTTAGAGTGAATATTTTCCTTCTAGTATGTAATGATAATGATGTAGAAAATATTTGTTTCTATACATATGGCAGTTAAAATAATCACACGTCAAGTCATTATCACATTGTTACTTTTTTTAAAAAAGAAAATGTTGTTTCCAGGTTAAGTAATTTGAATACACTGTTGATCTTTTGGAAATACACATATTGAAATCATGAAATATCAGTACAAATGGTAAAGGAGAAGCAAAAATCATGTAGACGAAAAAATCGTGTAGACGAAATTCCTTTGAAATTAATTCTCTGATTGACTTAGGGGCGCCATTTGTGCCATTAAAAAATTCGGGTATTAATTTCTATTTAAAATGGAAATTAACATTCTTCTAAAACGTTTTTTATTTTCTTAAAACCTTCAGACAATCATGTTTTTACGTTCTCGACTGTATCAAAATATAATGGAATCAACTGAAGGTGGCGCTGGTCATGATGATAATTTCTATACATTGACGATCTCCTCTTTTTATTTGTTATCAGTATGCAAAACATCGGAGGTTGGGGCACTTCACATACACTGGCTGCATCAGGATTTTAGGAAGGGGGGGGGGTATTAAGATAAATGGTTTGGAGAGATCAGAAAAGTTGCTTTCTCGATCCATAGCCACAGGCAATGCAACAGTTCTCTCAAAACTCTCTTTCTCTCTCTTGAAGGGGGTGGGGGTAGAGTTTGATTTATTAAAAAAAACAAAAAACAAAAAACTATACTAAACTATAAAATAGAATATGATAATAAATACTCTCTTAATATCCATCAACAGAGCCCCGCTCTTTTCCCACAGATTACAACTCCTAACTGGGGGTAGTTCAGGAACCGTAGGATAAAGGGGCGTGGAGGGTCTAAAAGGGGATTTTCTCAAATTCATTCTTTTCTTTCTCCCTTTCTATCCTTTTGTGTTTCCTTTTTTATTCTTTCTACGTTTCTCTCTTTCTCCTTACTTTCTTTCCGTTCTTTTTGTTTCTTTTCCCCGTTTCCTTCTTTCTTATCTTTTTTTGTTATTCACTTCCCCCAATATAAAACTATCAACTAAATAATAACGGGTGTCATTTGGGTTGCCCAAGTCGGGCAACCGAGTGATCTATTGACTCATTGCATTGCTTGATAGTTAATGTATTTGGTGTGGAACCTTGCACAAAAGCTTTTTCGGGGTCTACGAAACGTAGTTGGCTAAAAATACTTGTTTTTGTTATTAGTTGCATCGCTAGTTTGATTTGTTGACTATACCTGTTTGATTCAATTCAATATCAACATTCATTTCCTTCTCCTTCGTTACATACAGGGGCAAGTCCAGTATATGAAAAAAAAGGATGGGGGCACAACAGGGGCGGATCCAGGATTTCGTATAAGGGGGGGGGGGCACACAAATGCAGGATTGTCAACTTTGGGAAACTGCTTGGAGGGAGACCCATATTTTTTTGGTCTCTCGCCAGCCCTCCAAAAGTCGCTCAGTGGGGGGGGGGGGGGGGGTTATGGGGTCCAGTTCCCCTCCATAATTCTCTGACAAGCAACAACCAAAAAAAAAAAAAAAAAAAAAAAAAAAAGTTTTCTGCTAGAAAGGGGGGGGGCACAATCGCAAATAGGGGGGCACATTGCATTGTTTTCCCTCAAAAGGGGGGGGGGGGCACGGGCCGGGATTGCCCCCCCCCCCCTGAATCCGCCACTGGGGCACAATACTCTATATTAAGGGAGCAGTTCTTGTACTTAAGATATGCCAATTGGGTTTTAAAAGGAGAGGTAGCACGGGTCGGTTCTGCCCACTTTTCTTCCGCCAATGACATACCTACATATCAATGTTTGACAACAAAAAGATCAAATAAAAGGAGGCATGGTCCCTGACAAGAATGATATGGTTGTGATTGAGGGTTTCCCTTTATAAGAATTAAAAAAAAAATTATACACTGTATTGCGTTTTGTCGTTTCCACACCTCTACAAGACTTAAGTTAACATTATATTACCTTTCGGAGCCTATAACCAGTAAGCATAGCTTCAAAGTTAGGCTTCTTCATAATTATTCTTATTTTCACTTTAATTAGTAATTACATTCAAAACAATGGATTTGATATAATTTACATATTCAAAATGCTAGTGAAGTATTGTTTTCTGCCTGTAAAGAATACCGCTGAAGTGAAATATGAAGACAGACCTAACAAAAATGAGTTTCCTTGTTATTATTAAAGGAAGGTATATAAAGTACAGGAAATAAGAGGGGAAATGGGAGTTCTATATGGAAGGAAATAAAGGATGAGGGCTGTAATGTTATAAATAAGAACTGTAAAACGTTTTGAAAATTCACAAAATAATACGAGTTCGTCAATAGATCAAATGTGAAATGCGTAAGGTATGCATTCAAACGGAATATAATCACAATTATTATGTTTGAAATAAACCAAGGTTGATTTCAATCTGAACTTGAGTGACGAAGTAAAGTTACCGAATGGGGCAAAATTATGATTTTCATGTATATACAAAATTGATGATGCGGTAAAAACGAGTGCATTTGATAATTATAAAACAGCATTTTAATAAAATTAGAAAAACGTGGATTTTATAATCTAGGATAAAAAAAATGTAATGATTATTGAAGTATAGAAGCCGTGTTATGCAGATGCATATAGTTCGTATATATTATGCTTGATGAGTATTGGTAAAACTTTTGCATAATGACTAGACATTTTTTTTTCTGCGACCCTTTCCACAATCTTTCTCTTTCATAACAAAATGTGTATTCAAATCCCAGCCCTTTGTATTAATTTTGTGTTATGGTCAAACCACATTCGCATTATGAATAATGTTGTACTACTAAGGATCATTACTACAGTTTCTAGGAATATTTTTGGTATCATAAAAATGGGTACGAATAAGTTTGTTTTCAATCAGAATTCGTATTTTTTTTCGTAGATTTTTTGAAAAAGCAACAAATTAGCAACGCTTTCACTATCCGATACATTAGCCAACATACTGCAAGTAAAAAAGAAACCAGAAATAAGTAAACGTCGATGAGATTTCGTTGGATGAAATTCATTTCGTAGGATGGAGAATGGAGATAACGACCCCCGTGTTTCACAGCGTGCTCGACCCAGGATGCAGCTCTATCTGCAGGCCGCTGAGGTCTGTCATGGAAGATGGCCGACACTCGCTGCATGGCTTCTCGGTAGGAGCTGTTGGTGATGACATCCTGGAGGGCTTCGAGGAGGACTTCGCTGGTGATCATCCTCTTGTCGATGTTGCGTCCAATGCCTCTGGCCTCGACGCGAGCACCGACGTCATATTGATCAGCATGGATTGGGAAGGTGACGAGGGGTACGGCGTGGTAGATGGCCTCGAAGAAACCATTGTTCCCACCCTGATACATCAGTAACTTGGTCTTGGGATGCCCTAGGAGATCGTTCTGAGGGATCCAAGGTAGAACCTTTACGTTATCTGGGATATCCGCAAGCTTTGCTGTCAACTGCCAGATGACCTTCTGAGGAAGGCGAGCAAATGCTTCCGAGAAGGCATTGACGATGTTGGTGGGGACGTCTGTGAAGTAGGTTCCGGTTGTGCAGATGACGACACCATAGTCTCCAGAACTTTCCATGAAATCCTCGAGCTCTAGAGGCAACGGATTCGAGAAGCGGGTCGTGAGACCACCAACAGGTATTACTTTTGGACTCAATGGGCATGGGAACTCGTGAGCAAAGTCTGTGTTCACCAGGAAGAGTTCATTCTGGTTCATGACGTCTTTAAGACTGTCATTGGTGATGTCATATTTCGTAATGAGATCCTCGTATGGCTTCATCATATCGATACCTACAAGTTCAATCAGAATATTCTGTAAAACATTCCCAAGACGCTGACCAAAAGTCATTCTATTCGTAAAACCCGTGAATACTTCTGGAACGTAGGATGGGTTAAAGGACCCATCACGGAGGTAAAGATTGCCGTAAGTACAGGGTGATGGGAATGATACCAAAGTGACGTATGGAATTCCTAGACTCTTAGCGATCAAAGGGCCGCAGAACCAGACGAGATCGTACACCAATATATCGAAAGAACTTTCCTGGAGGTGCTTCATGAAACTCTGATCCCCCAAAATGATGTCACAGTCAACGGCTCGGCCATCTTTCATGATTTCCATCAATGTCTTCAACTGTATTGTGGCGGAGGAGAAGGCTCTCCTGTTGAAAGCATCAAATTGGTGATGCACTTCTGTAACGGGTATGCTGTGGTTGAACACCTCGAAGCGGAAGAGACGGGAAAGCTTTTCGTCTTTGGATCGGTGCTCGAAAGCGTTGCTGATCAGCATGGTGACGGTGTGATTCCTTCGAACCAAGCTTTCTCCAATGGCCGCCATGCAGTAGAAATGACTTCCCTCACCCAGTAGAGCGTTCATAAGCACATTTCCTCCTTCGATCTGCCCTGGCGAAGACATGAAAAGAAACAACATAACAATCCCTTTCAAGACACCTGCCCTAGGAAACAGATAAGCGACTAATTTTTCCATGTTTCAAATAACGTTTGAATATCCCGTGATTTAGAATGCTTATACAGGCACGTTGATTTCTAGACATGGCCCTGTTGTGCCAAGTTTGCATTCGGAATTGAATAGAGACTTAGGTAAATAATGTTTTATCTATACAGCAATGTACGTTTGGGTCGATCAATGACCTTTATCCCTTCCATGCACCGTAAAGCCCCTGTCCTGCGCTTCCCATAACGATAACTATAACTACTACAAGTCATGTACTATTTGTATGATACATGATAGTGGTTGAATGAGACTTAGAGTGCATGAATCTCTTTCAAACTGATTGAAAAATGGACATGGTCACTATATTACCGGATTATGGACCAACTAGTCGGAGTTCAATTAAATATTGTGAATCTTAAAGGGCAATACAACCTTATAGTAATGACATGATTTTTGTGAAAGCGGAAAAATAAGAAAAACAGGATGGTGAAAGTTTGAAAGAAATCGGAAAGTTATGGATATTTGAAAAATGAGATCACTACATAAGAACACTACATCTAAGCGAATCTCAAATTGGCAATTTGGTGAGTCGATTGTGTGACATACTGGCGGACAACTCTCCCGTTTGAGGTACACAAAAAATATCATTAATTTGCGGTTTTCTCCGAAGCGCCTTTACCCTCTGGGCAGGAATCAAAATATATTGTAGAAAGCATATAGGTCCTCATGAAAGAAAAAGATCCTACTGAGTAATACATTTTGAAGAAAAAAAAAGAAGACATTTTATTCATTTTTTGTGTTGGAGCGAATGGGGGAGTTGTCCGCCACTGCAGTGCGCCCCCAAAAGTTAACGGTTGGAAAATGTCTCCCCAAATAAATATTTCAGAATATCTTCAATAAATTTTAATTCTTGTAGATAGCTTAGGGTCTTTCCTATGAACCACTTTTGTGAAAGGGTGCAAAATTCAGACTTGACAAGAATTGGTATTTGTTCTGGCTGGTATCAACAAAGTTGAGAACCGTTTGAAATTGACAGTTGAAAAAAAGTCTCTCCAATTAAATATTTCAAAATATTTTCACGAAATTTGCATACCTGGGTGTAGCTTAGGGTCTCTTCTATCAACTGACACCAAAATATCTCACAATATTTTACGCTTGAGTGAGCAAAAGCCACTTTTATGAAATGGAGCAAAATACTTACTTGACAAATGTTTGTTTATGTTCTGGCTGGTATTAGCAAAGTTGAAAGTCACGAAAAGGCTGAGAAATTTTATATTCTGATCGTTAAAAAGACAATTTACGAAAGAACAGACTTTGTTCACTGTATGTCCTGATATATAGCCCATCAAAACTTTATATTTTGAGTGAGCAAGCCGGGTGAAATTAAAAGACTCACCTAAAGTAACATTTTGAAACACTCAACAAAGTAGTTCACTGCTCACTCAAGCATAAGATATTGATGGGATGTGTTGATTTTTTCCTTTCTTTCAGAGCAACTTGACATTAAGGTGGGATATACCTTTAAGGCAAGAGAATCATATTTCTCACTATTCGAACAGGAGTGGAACGTATTTCCCTTCCCCTTTCGCAGATAAACAATGTTCTAACTTCTGAGAAATGGAATGATAAGAAAACCAACGCAACTGGAATGTGAAAACAAAAATGAAATGCTGCTGTAAAGCTACAAATACTATATTGCATGTAACCCATAGTCACACTGTCGCAATTTTCAAAGCGCGCCAAGACAATATGATATATATTCTTCTCTCCTTGCGGATAACTAAACAAAATAAAATTTAAAAAATCGTCTGGTATTTGTGACAGTGCAACGACAAATTTAAACGTTTCTAACATTCTAGAGCTTCCGCGGACGAAGATGATTTGCACGATACGCAAGGAAACAAAATCATTCAATTCAATTCAAGTCAAGTCAATTCAAAGAAACATTTATTTCACATATAAAATCGAAAGTTTACATCTTACATATATAAAACCACGTTAAAAATATAAACAAGACATAACTTTTACAAAGTCAAACATGGATAGCATGAAAACATACATAAAAAACAACTCGATAAATAACAAGTAAAAAAAGGAAAAGGAAGAAATAACGCCAGAGGCACTAAGGAAAAGACAGGGAGATATATGACTGTCTAAAAAGGCACAATTATAGCTGTGTTGTTCAAGATCAAGGAATTATATCTATTCACATGACTTCAAATTTTTCAAATTCAAATTCATATTTTCTTTCATTTCCAACAGAAAGAAAAGACAATGACTTTACAGATATTATTACAGAAAATGTGAAAAATATATGTACAAATTCATTTTTTCTTAATAAGTGTACAAGTACACTGAGGGGGTCAGTCTCGACTAGCATTTATGCTACCTTCTGATTCCTTTTAATAACATTTAGGATAATCTCAACTTCTAAACTTTTTAGATACTTGTACATAGTTTTGTATTTTCTTTTTTGTGTGTGTGTGTGTGTGTGTTGTTATTCTTCATATACTCACATATTATGTATTCTATGTACAGTATTGTGGTACATACATTTATAAAATGTACATGTATATAAAATAATAAGTATTATGTTGTTAATAAACTCAAACTCAAACAAACTCAAACTCAAACACTGAACATATAAATAAATTATTATAATGAATTATTAAAAGAAATTCATAATTTCTGAGGAAATGTGGGGGATCCACTAAAAAGCAGTGCTTGTAATTTGTGGATCCCCCAGGGAAAATAAAATTGTTTCAAATTGTGCTTACGAAGACTTGGAAAACACAAAACAGTATTACAGAACAACAAACAAACACGAACGACAAGGAAAAGGAAAACAGATAAAAGAAAAAAACTTCAGCCAAAGAAAGCAAAAGCAAAAGTTTGAGTAAGGCCGTCGACAGTATACATTTTGTTTCACAACACACTATACGTCTATCCCAGGGGCGGCGCTACAGGGGGGGGTAGAGGGGGCGACCGCCCCCCTATGATTTTTCAAGTAGTGAAAAAAGAAAAAAAAAGAAGAAAAAAGAAGAAAAGGAGGAAGAAAGGGGAAGAAAAGGGAAGAAAAGGGAAGAAAGAAGAAAGAGGAGTATTAAAAAGAGAGGTCTTAAACATATAACTCTATATTACCCCTGTTATTTAATGGAGAAAAAATATGACGTCATCTTTAGGTCGTCTTGCCCCTCCTATCAAAATACCCTGGCGCCGCCCCTGGTCTATCCTGATAGTTGATGGTAATAACGACTTATAATTTAAAAGGATGTCATGAAATACTGTTACAAAACAAAGCATTGCTTTCACAGAACAAGGGAGAAATGAAAGATGCAGAACGACTGAGAACGTCTGAAGCCACTATCTCCAAGGATGTCAGATGACGATACTTTTGGTTTAATTTCTGCCGTGGAGATAAATGAGAAAGAGATGTGATGTAGCAGATCGCTAAAAAAATAGGGCACTAGACTATGACTGGGGCTTTATGAGCTTTGGTGTCATTCATCTTCTCATAATGCTTCACGTTCACGTTCGATCATTCTTACATCAATAAACCCCCCTTTTTATGACTACTGTCGTTGTACAAGGCATTGCTTTAATTCACAATGCAATGGGAAATTTGTTTACGTGTCAAAAGAAAAGCAAATTGAATACATTATTCCCCCTGTCTCCTATTAATAGAATCTTGGCAAGCTATAATTCCAGTCCCCTGTCTGTTATTATTTCATTAGATATTAAGAGTGAAAATAGATAAGAAATACGGTATATTGCCAATCTATATCCTTTTTTGGATACAGACACTTTCTAAAAATATAAATCCGCTGAGTGAAATTTTGACTGGAGTTGCAGATCAAAAGGCAAGAAAACTCATTTATAACGCAACCGCCTTTGTGCCAAAATGGAAAGAAAATTGAGTTATTTTGGTTCCCATCTGTCTGTAAATTTTCCCTTTCGTTGTCTGCGATATTTCATTATAAGTTCTTGCATAACTTCCATCTCCCCTGTATTACAGTAGCATGCGTCATAATAGCATAGTAGTAGGCTAAATCAAGAAATTTAGAAAACGAATCTTCCTGAAAGCCATAAGCATGGGAAAGTTATGTAAGGAGACAAGAAATAAAAGAAAAGGGTGCTTAAAGTTCACGACATTAATTGCCGAGTTTCATAAATCACTCATTTCTCTTCGTCTTTGATATTTTCTCTTCTTATACATAAACATTGTATTTGTTTACAAGTGTCAGTGCTTTCTTATTTATCAAGTGAAATAAAAAAGAAGTGTGACAAATTCGAAAACGAGAGGGAGAATGGCTCATTAATACCGTATGGCTTTAAAGGGGAAGTCCATCCTGGTATTTAGTTGATTTGAATAAAAGCAGAAAATAAGAAAGTTATGAATTTTTGAAGTTGTAATCAAGCAAACACAAATTGGCACATCGGTAACGTATTTTGCCAGCTCCTCTCCCATTTGGTCAGTACAGAAAATTTCATAAAATTTCATTTTCTAAGTTAGTTGGTGAATGAATACATTTGTATACAGGTTTTAGATTTCTTTTCTTCAATTTTTTTTTTTTAAAATAACAATTGTGCAGATAACAATGTAAAAAATAATTGACAAAGAAACTAAGTGCACAAGCATTTCAGTCGTTGCAAGCAAATTAAAAAGCATTAACATTTGAGTTGTAAGAAAAGAAAATAATAACAAAAGTGAAGACTAAATTAAATGAATTATATGAAAATGAGAATGAAAACAGAGACCAGCAAAGAAGCAGAGCTTGTAGAAGCGCTGGTCCCTGGCAAAAAGTAAATTATAAATCATGCAAAACATAAAAATTAAACTGGGCAATCATGCATAACAATGCCAAAAAAAAAAAAAAAAAAAGCTTTGTGTAAAAACATACACGTAAGTGCAATGATCATATCTATTTTCTTTAGCAAAAGTGGAAATTTATGATACAGGGCACATGGGAGAGGACCTCGCAAGATCTGTCAGGGAGTTTCCAATTTGTGTTTGATTAATTACAACTTCAAAAATGCATAACTTTCTTCTTTCTCCTCGGATGTTGCTCAAACTTTCACTAATCTGTTTCTCTCATTTCTCATTTTCATCTGTTCATTGATCTGTTTCTTTTAATTTTCTTTTGAAACTTGCTATCAGGGGGGACTTCCCCTTTAAGATTATCTATTCATATTAATTATCTTCCATTACGAAAGGCAAGTTATATTTAGACTGGAAGAAAAGGCATTAGGGGAAAATGCACGTTATCTTTTTACCACAGCTTATTTACAGCACAACTACGTGGGCCTAAATAACCAAGCTTTAATTTCAACAACAGGGATAAATAGTAAGAAATGTGCACAGCCACATGCTGGAAGTTTCCAATAGATGTAGAATAAAGGTAGCAGTAACAAGTTGAAGAGAGATGGAGGGAGGAAGGGAGGGAGGGAGGGAGGGAGAGACAACGAGAGACAGAGAGGAGACAAGGTGGGAGAAATAGACAAAAGAGAGAGAGAGAGAGGGGGGGGGGGAATGTGCGAGCAAGAGAGAGACAGAGAGAGAAAGAGAGAGACACACAGAAACATCATAGAAAGACAAAAAGAAATGTAGATAGAGACAGATAAAGAGAGATAAACATAAATAAAGACATATATATATATATATATATATATAGAGAGAGAGAGAGAGAGAGAGAGAGAGAGAGAGAGAGACATACAGACATATAGAGGAGAAAGGATGAAGGGATAGGATATATATATATATATATATATATATATAGTTCTGCTTCATATTGTCTTTATTCATTCATGCGTGAAGTATGTATCATATGAGTGGCATCAAATGAAAGAAGAGGATCGAAGCTTTACAAATATGTGTCATTTATTAATCATAATTGTGATTAAGATATGATTAAATAGAGATAAATCTCGGTTTCGTTTTTTCTGGGACGCACTGTATAGGCAAGAGTGACAATGTAGATTAATGTCTTACCAAAGGACGTTAGTGCCGCGGCGGGACTCGAACCGCGAACCATGTGCTCGACAGTCCGGTGACGTATCTACTAAACCACGACACCTCTACAATGACATTCTATCATGACATAAATGCATTTCTCTAAGAGAAATTTATGACAAATTATGCTATAGATTTTTTTCTTTACTTTACTTTTTTGCTGCTCTTGAAATGAAATCACCAATACCTGATTTGGATTAAGTGGGATTTGATATTTTTAAACAGAATATATACTCTAATTCATTTTCACTGAACTAACTTCGATTTATCTCCTACCCGCATGCTCCTGACATAAAACATACAACAGAGCCTCTAAAATTAGATCTCTACGGTCCAATCAGCAATATTAATGCACTTTTCCATATAGAAAGACACCTTAATACTCTTGGAATAGCATCGATTATGCAAGCGAAAGTGTTTACCTTCACTTATTTTGTCACGTGTTTCAATCTAAATGTCAAGTGATGCAGGTATCAATTTAGAAAATGGATCCATAACAATCGCGAAAGGGATAATCGACGAATATATTATAAGTATCATGTTTTTCTGGTACAAAAATTTCCAGAGCTCTTCAATAATTCATTTCACCCTAGTTGTTTGTATAGCATCCGTATCACATGTGTGTTCTTTTAGGGAGACTGCATATTCAATCAATAACTGTTATTAAAGTTGGTGATAACTGTTACAAGCTACTGAAATCCTTTCAGTTTCAATTTCAGTTTTATTTTCATTTCCAACATAACATTGATTTCGACAAGAAACCAAATAAACAATTCACTATTCAATAACAAAATACATTTTACATGGATAAAGTTATAAAAAAGAAAGTATACATAAACATCCAGTATAATAGTTAACAAAAAAAAATAATTAAAGTTAAACCTGTGGAAATGGAGGGATCCACTGAAAAGCAGAGCTTGTACAATGTAGATCCCTCGAAATATTGATAAACATAATTTTTGTAACACGTAAATATATTGACTAGGAAAAAATATAAATATACATAGATTACCAAAAAGTGGCAGAATAATAATACAATTATAATTCCGTAATTTGAAAACTTGTTACGACACGTATAGTGAACATAATAAAAAGAATATAGACAACCGAAAATAAAGCAAGGGAAGAGAGAAATACAAGATAGAAAATGTTGCTGCATATGTGAAGAGTAAAGAAAAAGAGAGGAGATGTGGAGAGGAGAAGAAAGGAGAGAGAGAGAGAGAGAGAGAGAGAGAGAGAGAGAGAGAGCACGATGTGCATACTACAGCGGTAGTGACCATAATTATAATAAGTTACATATAGAGCGTAAAGAAAGACGTGACGGGAAGGATAAATGCATTAAAAAAAGGCGAGACATGATTTGACAATGCACTGATATTAATTTGTATTGTAAGGAAGTATAAGAAACAATTTCAATTTCCTTTTAAATGAATTAAGTGAGGGGGCAAATTGAATGTCATTATGAAAAGAGTTCCAAAATGGGGCTGTATAAATAAACGTGTTTTGAGCTAGAAGGGTTCTCAGCACTAGTGTAGCTGAGGGGGAGGGGGGCAGGAGTGCCCCCTGACAACCTTTCCCCCCATTTTTTGGGTGGTTTTTCTTGAGAATTATGGAGGAAAAATTAACCCCTTAAAATCTGAGGACCCCCTCCCCCCCCCCCCCCCACTGAGTGACTTTTGGATAGCTGGCAAAAAAAAAAAAAAAAAAAATTACCCCCCCCCCCCCACTGAGCGAGTTTTGGAGGGCCGGCGAGAAGAAAAATATACGGATCTCCCTTTTGAAGAAACGCCCCCCTGGGAGATACTATAACAACTACAACAACAAACAAACAGACAGACCCAGAATGTGAATGAATACCCTTACCGAGTAAGTCGATTTGAGGATTTTTTTTCCTTCTTTTTTGAATGCTAGAAGAAATATATACATGCCTCAATATATTCACGAGCGAAAGTGAGTGATTTCTGTGGTTTGTTTTTTAAAGTTACCCTTCCACAGGGTCCCTTTATCTATGAACAATCATTTTCACATAAGATATATGCATTATAATTGTCATATAAATATTCAAAAAATAGAATATAACAAAATAATCTTGGTCGCACTGCAACATATAACATAATAGATTTAGCAAAATATAAGTTGTATACGAATTCTATTTGATAAATGATAACAAAACCTAATGTATGCATTTATCGATGATATGCATACATTATTTAAAGTCTTAAAGATTGATCATAATTTTTATATAGCGTTCCGTCGTCATGGTGATCTGAAAATTGCAATCTTTAGTTTCTTACATTTTGCCTATAATTATGATTTTTCTCCATTTTTCTCATGCCTTGGCTTAATGCATGTATTGAGAATAAGGCCTCACTGATTTGGTATATCCCATGGTAATTGATTATGTAGCCATATTAATTAAAGATACAAATTAGAAAAAAGAGATTTTCTCATTGTCGACATGAATGGTACAAATGACCCCTATCTGACCCAATTTGTAGACGCACGCGCATCTGTTTTGGTGGACCCAGCATCGTGGTGCATACAAAACTGGTACAAAATGACAGCATAATTTATAAAGGTCAGTTCTACTCGGTACAAATGACCTTTATCATTCTGCACATGCGCAAATCGTAATTACGAACTGGCTTATTGCACAACCCTAAAATTCATTTATTTTGATCAGTTTAGATTCTTTCACTTACGTCATTTGGTGATGATTTTCATGCCTTTTAAAAATTCGCCATCAAGGCTACTAAAATTCTTTGAAGCATATGAAATTTTAATATTTAACATCCAAGAAGATGGAAATACAGTTCATCGAAGGATTTTATAGGTTTATCCTGTAAAATATTAAACACAAGGTCGAAACTCGGTGTGAGAAGCCGAGAAGGTGGATTACTGCGATCAGCGACATCAATAGCATGACCTTCCCCACTATATAAATTGGCCATTTTCATATCATCTATTGAACTAAATCATGACAAAAGTGTTGCCCCAGCCACACCGCTAAACCTACTCAAAACCGACCGATAACTCGGCCGTTCGGGGGTAATTTAATTTCTTGTTTGGTTTGCTGCCTGTCTGGTATCGGTTCCGTTGGTGTGACTGGATTACGCAGACGACATAGACCTTCATGACGATGCAACGTGCGCGCGCAAATTGAAAGACGGAATATATTACATTGATTCATTGTCATATTTCATGATATCAGTTTCTGCACTTATAGGCTACGCTTTACTCTCTTACTCCAATAAATTTTATCCGGAGGACCGATCGAGGTATATGCAGTGCATCTGATATGTGAACAATTTTGAGGGATATTTCTTTGTTAATCTCGACGTTTCACAATGACTTCGATTCTACTGGCCCTTCTCCTCACTGCCGCACCTCATAATCTCAATGAAATCCATTTACGTCCCGCCATCGACATTGCCTTCGAGAAGGTGAATGACGGGGCGGCGCGAGGTCTTTACCTCAACTTCTCGATGTCGTATGTGTTTCGCGAGACCGGTCCGGATTGCGGCCGTCCGGTGATGGAGGCCCCTGCAATCGCGGCTGAACTCTACCGTAGCTACCCCCTGGACGGCTTCCTCGGATCGCCATGCAGCTACGAAACGCAAGGTATTGCTGACCTCGCCGCATACTGGAACCTCCCCGTCGTCACCGGCGTTTCGACGTCGGCTGTCCTCGACGAGAAAAGGCGATATCGGACACTCACTCGAACCTCTTTCAAAACAGGAGTGCTCGCTAAATCCGTTGTGGCGTTCTTCGAGGAATACAAGTGGCGTCAGTTCTCGTTAGTGTGGCAGAATCCAGGCTTTTCCTCCCTCTTCGCAATTGCCATGAGAGATCTGACGGAGAAGATCCGAGAAAACGTCACAATGCACGAATTTGATCTCAGGGACTATTCGATCAAGGATGCACTGGAAGCTGCCAAAGCTGTATCAAGAAGTAAGTCATTTAGACCAAGGTCAAACCGACTCCAAACGGACCCCCAAATTACCAATTTTTAGTTAATGTAATTTCTTGTTCGGTCTGTTATAGGTCGGGTGTCGGTCTCGATGATGTGACTACAGCCTACCTCACACAATACGATCGGTCTACGATCCGATTTTGGAAATAAATCGTAATAAATAATTAAATTAATAAATCATTAAATATAGGCATTTTGACCAGTGAAAGCTAACTGATTCAGGTTCTGAACAATGATAATGAATACTCAACATATGAATTTGTTGCGATGTCAGCCTTATTTCCGGAATAAGGGCCAAATCACTTTCAAATCGTAGACAATCGCAGGACCGCTCTGACGTCACTACGATTCGGAGCCGATTATGGCCTTTCCTCCAACTAGAAGGCTCGTAATATGCCGTAATTTCGATTTTACAATGTAAGTAACTATTCCGACCCTCAGTCAAACATATTTTATGTGTTTAACCGTTTATATCTAATGCTATTACATTTTCTTTCAAAATCGGATCGTAGACCGATCGTACAGTGTGCCATGCGGTGGGCTTAAAGGTCATGTAAAGTTTTGGTAAGCCCTCAAAAACTGTTCGTCAGATTTCTTCAATTTTTGTTGATAAATAGTAAGATACTAGCAATACTAAGACACTGTGAAGATTTCGCCTCCTAAAGTTTAATACTAAACAAATAAGAGGCAAAAACTAATTTATGTGCCGGGACAGACACGTAAAATCCCAACAAAGGCAGCATGTGCTATACACTGCACACACACGTGTAAAACCAATAATGAGTACCTACACACAGTGCACACACGCTGTCTCTATGCGAAGCCCCAAGATTGCTGTGCGGGGAGCCGTCGGGGTGGAAGGGTCCTAGCATAATGGCAGTGATCAAGCATTCCTGACAGATATTTACACTGAAATTCACCAGAAATCACAGATGGAATACCAAATGTCTCTTTTTACAGACATCTTTTGATACAAGGAGAACAACATAAGACTATATTTAACATGTTTCTTTTCAATTTCCTTTTTGCTACCAATACTCTACATGAGCTTTAAGGTATAAATAATTGAATCCTTATTCTATAGATCTATTCAATAGTTGATTTACTGATTGGTTTTCAGATGCATCTTTCATAAACCAGCAATTTCCAAGAAGCTTGGGTTGATTTAAGGTGATTTACGGACGGATCAATTTCAATGTCAATATTTGCTTCATGATGTCCTTATTTAGTCAGGTTCACACGAAGGGAGCTAAACTTTAAGTTTCGCTTGTAGTTTCAAAAAATTAAGTTAATTTGTAGTTATCTTGTAGTTTCAGACCGTATGAACGGACTCGTAGTTTCGAAACTTTAAGTTTACTTGTAGTTCTAGAACCATAAGCGAGCTCGTAGCGGTTAACGCCGAAACCACGGGCAGCGTGGGGGTCCTCCGTCGCAGTTTCGGACAGAGTGGACAGAATAAACGTTAAATTTCACAAGCTCGTGGTTAACGATGACCTCGCTGTTCACGTTAAACTTCCGGGTCATACCCTTCGCACGAATTATGAACACAGGATCTGTATGTGTACTGTACACACAATCGGTATCTACTTCCGGTGTTAACAGCGACGACCGCTCGGCTTGTAGTTTCAGAATAACCAGCATCGTTGTTTCGTGCCCGTGTGAACATGTGAACACTCGTCGTGGTTAGCGAGTCGTTGTTTCGTTAACTTAAAGTTTCGAAACCGCAGGTCCCGTATGAACGTAGCTTTTCTCATGGCTATCATGTTTGCCTTTAGGCTTCAATGCTCACAGGCGCTCAATGACAAAGTAATCAGCAGTTCATGATGCTTTAATTAAAGCAAATGATCTGCCTCGATTACGCAAAAGCCAGCCGCAAAAACTGTCGGAAATGCCATGGGCAACAGGAAACCAAACACGGAATGAAATATCAGTCCAAATTTGCAGATAATTACCGTGGTAATTTCTTTATGAGATATATAAATGAAAACATATTATTTAAAAATCTGGATTTAATCAACAATATTCATTGTGCATAAAAATTCATCAGAACTATCACTTTTCATAATAGGCCTATTTAGGGGAAAAATGAATCTCTATCAGCAAAAAATATCAATAAATTATATGCGCAAAATCATGTCATTTAAAAAAAAATCCTTTTATTTCAAAAGTTATTATATTATTATATTATCATTACTATTATTATTTTTTTTGTTTTTATTATCATTATTACTACTATTGTTATTACTATTATCATTACTATTATTATTATTATCATCGTGATCTCCTTCGTCATCATCATTAAGTATCGAGGTTGAAAGACTATTATTTTTACACCGTCTTACATTCTTGAACACATATATACATGTGTAATATGATTATAGAGCATTGAGAGAGTAAACCATAATGATTTTATTGCAGGGGGGATTACATATTGATATATGAATGGTGTAAAATGGTATAAGCATTTTTACAATGTGGAACAAAGACGTCATACAAATGGTGGAGACTGTATTAATATAAAAATTCGTACTTTGGGAAATACATAAACTGCTTATTTTAAAGTCTGCACAATGGAAGCCTAGAAGACCTTATGTCTATCTATATCAATTTGGTCTGTTAAGCCGAAAGTTTGGGGACATAATATGGGTAGATTTAATCTAACCCCAGAGTTATGTCCGTCCAAGAAGGGTCTGACCTGGCGTTGAATATAACATAGGAACCAATAAGTGCTAATCGACTTAAAGGGCAATCCAACTTTGGTAATGAGATGATTTGTGTGAAAGCAGAAAAATAAGAAAAACAGGATGGTGAAAGAAATCGGACAAGGAATAAGAAAGTTATGGATGTTTGAAAAATGAGATCACTACATCTATGCGAATCTCAAATTGGCAATTTGATGAGTCGATTGTGACATTTTTGTAGACAACTCTCCCATTCGTCGTACACAAAAATATCATTAATTTGCGGTTTTCTTTGAGGCGCTTTTACCCTCGGGGCAGTACTCAAATATATTGGAGATAGCATATTGTTAAAGGTCCTCATGAAAGAAAAAGATCCTACTGAGTAATACATTTTGAAAAAAAGTGACATTTTAGTCATTTTGTGTGTTGGAGCGAATGGGGAAGTTGTCCACAGCTACATCACAGTGACATTACCTATTCGGCCAATTTGAAATTCCCATATGTATAGTGATTACAACTTTCAAAAATTCATAACTTTCTTATTGCTTGTCCGATTTCGTTCAAACTTTCACCAATCTGCTTCTCTGATTTTTCATCTTTCTTTCAAAGCAACTTGCTATTAAGGTTGGATTTCCCTTTAACTTGTTCACGACACTCTTAGATGCTTTCTCCCCAACAAAACGGAAGATTTTTCTTATTTGATTTTGGTTTTCCTTTGTGACTACCCCCCTGCTGCCAATCTCAAAGCAAACCAAGTGTGACTCGATATCCTTCCCCTTGATATCCTCGTTTAACTGGCAATACCGTTCGACTTTCCTATCTCGGGCTTTCTTTATGTTGGGTTCAAAGGGGACGGTGAGTTCTACAAGGACTACCCGTTTACCTGGGAAATACAATACAATGTCTGGTGTTTCGGTATTAGGGAGTACATGAGGGGGGGGGGGGGAACTGTTCCACCACTTACTCTACTGCCTGGTAAATCTGCATACAGAGACATAGTTACCTGTTTTTGTCGGCTTTATCCTTTAACTCAGTTACTATATACCTCAGAACACTATTATGTCTATAAGTGAATCGACCTTGGGATAAAGCGGTTGGACACATATTGAGGATATGTTGTAGGGTTCCCCTCCCGCTACATAATGGACATTTTTCAGTTGGTGTTTTCCCCCATAACCTCAGGTTGTCAGGGCTGGGAAGGCAATCTATAGCAGCCCTTGCTGCAAAACTGAGTACACCTTTCGGTAGATTGTATATAGCAGATCGCCATGTCAGGTCGCTTTCTTCCTCTTCTAGTAATTGCAGTAGGTTTCCTTGCTTAACTAAGAAATTGAATCGTTCTTTCCATTTCAAGGAGATAGTTTGAGAAATTACCTTTTTAACATCGGATTTCATATGTTTCCATGACTGGGGGTTAGTACACTGTTGTGTAGCCCTGTCAATCATATCCCGGGACTGTTTCACTCCATTAGATTTACATTTGGATACCCACTTGCTTTCCCTGTCTATTTTACACTGTATAGTTGGCTTTAGGATCACCTTTTATTAGTGTTGATGCTATAGCTAGGGTATGACATTCCAAATACAGTTCAGATAACAGTTTCACTTTTAACCCTTTTCGTGAGTAGAGAATTGTTGGTGTAGCCCCATACAAAGGGAAATTAAGCCACTTCTTAATCATCTTGGTCTGTATACTATCAAGTGACTCGAGCTGGCTATCGGTGAGAGTGTGTACTGTTAACAGATAGCGCAGAGACGGCAGCGCATAGTCTGAGAAAACTCTTAGCTTATATTCGTTTCTAACATGAGAATTATCGATATGGTTTAGGACTTCGGTCAATTCGGCTTTATAATGAGATCATAGTTATCCTGAGTTTTACCATAGAAGGATATATAAGACCCGAGGAACTTTTCAGGCTTACCCTTCACGGTTGCAAGGGCTACACCATCAATTGCAAATGGTACTTCCTTAGAGGTACTTGAGATATCGATATGGATCTACATTTTGCAGGCTTAAGTTTTAAGTTCATTGTTTTCACTTTTGAACCAATTTCATTCATAAGCCGTTGATGGGTTCGCTCGTTCGCTGTAATGAGGCAGAAGTCGTCGGCGAAAGGGAGGGTGATAAACTTATCGCCGTTGAGGTCGTACCCATGTTTCTGTTCCAGTGATTTGAGATGCGCTATCAGTGGGTTGAATGCCAGGAGGAAGATGATTGGAGACCATGGGTCACCCTGATAGACACCTCGTTTGAAGAGAACCGGAGAGGACTGCCAGGAAGGACCACTAACCGTACCTTGAAGCCCAGAATAGAGGTTTTGGATGTAACGTATCACTACATCCGGGATGTGACTTTCACGCAGGGTATGATAGATCAAAGAATGCTCAACTGACCCGAAAGCATCCGCGAGATCGAAGAAAGTGACATGAATTGTTTTCTTTTTGTTTCGAGCATTAGCTAGCAATTCATTCATGACCTGGGTATGCTCGATGCATCCACTAATACCCGAGAGGAAGGCTTTCTGTGTTGTTGTATCTATCACCCCATTTTCACAAAGAAAACGAGCAGTTCTATCTGCCATTATTTGGTGGTACACCTTGCCAAAACATGAAGTTAATGAGATCATTCTAAAGTTACTTGGGTCGGATGACACCCCCGCTTTATAAATCAGGGTGAATTTACTTTTTGACCATGACTCGGGAGGTTCCCCAGACGTTAACACCTTGGTAAAGAGCGTTGCCATAAAATGATGGGAGCATAATAGTTTCCGCAATAGACCATACATGATTCCATCTGCAGTGGGCCGGGGGCAGAGGTGGGACTTTTATTAGCTAACACCTCTTTAACATCTTTTGGCCGAATGGGAGAAAGGTCAAATGTCACATCATTCGGTACAGGAATGTAAAGGAACCAGGATACTGCAGAGAAGTCAATAGGGTTGGCAGATGAATATCGAGTGGAATAATATAGATCTGCATCCTCTTTCGAGAAAGTGGGGGAGTTTTGCATTCCCGATTCGGTATCTAGGGATCCTGAGCAGCACTTTTTAGCGAAATCCCAAAAGTTTTGTTGGTACATTTTTTTCTCTTCGTACAATCAATTTATTTTTCTGTTTACTCTTGTTTTGTTTATGGAGAAAGCTCACTGCTTTAACTGCTTCCCTGAATGCTTTGCGGTCGTCGGCTGACGCATTTTTACGCAAAGGCCTTTTTTCGAAGTGCGTGTTTTGCTCTCCTTGCTGCATTCAGAGTTTTAGGCGTCTTTGTTATATACTGACTTTCTCGTTTATTCTCCACAAGTTCTTCATGGGTAAGAAGCCAGTTTTGAACAATGTCAATCATTTGATCCCCGGCAGTTGCAGGAGATATTGTTGGAAGCCAATTCATGATGTAGTGGGTTCAATAGGCTTTTCAGCTCGCTGTCGAAAGTACCCCATTCATACGTGCTGATGGAGGGTATGGTGAACTTCACAAACGCATTCACCTGATGAATAGACGAGTACAATACAATCAGCGCAAGGATGAGCTTGGGGATCAAACGGGTCATCATGGTGGAAATGGTGGAAAGTCACAGTGGACGAGGAATAGTATGTCAAAGTCGATCCTTGATTAATAAATCACTTAATGATGTAACGAAAAGTATCCAATGAAACCGTTACTTTATTCCTCTTAGAACAAGTTTCGATATATCGATGATATTAGTAACGGAATATCATGTAATCAAGAAGGTGTTCACATATGAGACAGTGACTATATCGCACGTATTTATACGGACGGGACTTACGTAGCTCATGTACATATGTCGTCGTCACAAGTTGAAGTTCAGATTTCCAATCATGCACTCGAAAAGTCATATGCACTGGCGTAGCCAGGATTTTTCAAGAGGGGGGGCCAAGGCGAGGGAGCGAAGCGACCGAGCGGGGGAGGGTGTGGGAGGGGGTATCCCCCTCCCACGGTAGGAAAATTTTTTAAAACCAGGTCATGAAAATGGCATTTTCTGCACCCTAAAATTCTATTCTGGTGTAACCTACTTGAGAAGTGACAGATGAAATAGGATTTTTTTTTCTCTACTCCGCTGGAATGAATTGTAGTGGAAGGATTACCACTCCTTAGGGCTCCAGAATTCCAAGCAATACGCAAAATTACATGTAGTTGGTGTGTATAAATAGCTGTACCAGTGTACATACGAAACGTTGAAACCCGTGTTTTCGGATAGGAAAATATACAGACTAACAACCAAAAACCCACACACAGACACACTGACTATTGACTAACATATGACTAAGAGGACGCCCTTTCTCATGGAGTGGAATTTATATCTCATCTCAAGCGGTAGTCTCATTTGAAAACACATGCAACATCTTTATTAGGTGTATGTAAAAGACTTTAGCAATTTATTTAGCTGCCTTGTTTAGCTCTTTATCTCATTTTCTCGGTTAGAGGTTGTTCATTAGTTGCCTAATTCGTATATACTACACGAATCCAGCTACGTACTCCTTCATTTAAGTACTGAGGAATTATATAGTTTGATTAATTTTTGTAACCAAAATGAACATCAATGTGAGTATTTAGCACGGAAAAATATTAGAATTACATCGTGTAAAGAGTATAGAGATCACAATTTGTAATAAAAACATATGGAAATAATGTAATTACACATAGAGAACGGGCTAAACAAAGTCTTCATACAACCAAGTCAAGCGCACATGATTTGCCACATGTGAAGGCCGTTTTTGTCATTCAATTTAGTGATAATAGATTTGACTCAAAACTGTAAACATCAAAGCAGAAAGCATCTCGTCCGATGACTTACTAGTATATAAAATACGACTTGAACAAAGAATGAAATTGTATCTTTTTTGAATATTCCTCTATAAAATCGAACTCTACCTTGAAAAACAGTGTTTTGCTTCTCCTCGGATGAAGACCATAAAAATGATATAACGGTGACATTGTTTTCGTATAAAAGCAATGTTGGCTACCACAATGATAACTCTTAAACAAACTCAAGATTTACAAAACGAAGAAAATGGTTATTGCCTCCATCGGACATATACCCATTCACAAAGAGAGGTTTATATTCGGCAAGAATAACTGATACGCCTCTTCATCATTCTGAGTACAATTTCTTTCAACTCTCGACAAACTAAAAGAAATATAAATGTTCTGTTACCAATCTACTTAGTCAATGTTGTTAACAAAGTTTCGGGGTTATGATTTGGAAAGGAACAGTTTTTGCTGGAAATGAAAGCAGTGTTTATTTTGTTTACTTTTTTGGTAATATTTCCATTTTATTTTTCCTTATTTCGATTGTAAGGTAGGGGTAGGGTAAGTCCTAGTAAGACCAGCATGTGAAAAGGAAATTAGTTGTTTTTTTTGTTGTTGTTTTTTTTGTTGTTTTTTTGCTCTCCGATCAACAGGGGGGGGGGGGCCATGGCCCCCTTGTGCCCCCCCTGGCTACGCCAGTGGTCATATGTCAGAACATATATGGCGATAATACTCACAAAATTATCAACATTAACACACAGGCAGCGACTAGATAGGGTGAAGATCAGAACAAGAAGAAGATCAGAACAAGAAGATGCAAATTTGCAGGAGTGAGTAAATTCTTGCCCGTCACACACCGTCACACACCGTCACACACCGTCACACACCGTCACACACCGTCACGATATGATTTTTGAGAAATTATGAGGTTTCCTGAGGAAAAAAAGATGGAAAATGTAGAATTCTGTACTGGAATTTACAAATGAGTTGTGGGGTTACGCAGGGGCGTCCATCCGTTTGTCGGATGGGCGGGGGGAGGGGGGGGGGGGGAGAGACAGCCTAACGTAACAATGTCCATTTCGCACACGTCTTTTTAAATACCTTTTGTATTTCATTGTTTGGAAGGTTTTATTTCCCGAGTTTCGCATCATTTTTCATTATTTCATACCTCCGGATTTATTGGGGAAGGGGGGGGGGGTTAACTGCCCCTAGGAAAGAGGCCCTTGGGCTATGCCATCACTGTCACATGACCGAGTTGCTATTTTTTTCCATTAGAAAACAATCTTTATATTATAAAAACCTGTCTTTTTCGATTGTTGTTTGATTTTCACCTTACCCTTTTCTTATTTGATTCTCATAGTCTTCTGCTTTCACTGAAAGCATGCAACTTTACATTTTGTGGCTGGAATTCTCCTGGTATAATTCAGAGACTCATCACGTGGGTAAGACAATTTAAAGACAATTAAAGCAATCTATAAAAAAGTATGGAAATTACCAAATCTGTGACAGCTTTGTTAGACTTATATTTATTGTTTTAACCAACAACCATCAAGCATTGCTTTTTACTTTAGTCTCATTCTTATCCTGATTTCCAATGTAACTGTAATTTAACGAAAAATTGCCGCCCCTGGCACGTGTAAATAGTGCAGTGAACTTAGTTAGAAATATGTTCATTATCTACATTATTTAATCTTCTAATGGCTTCTGAGCGTCGAAGGTAAACGATTTCCTTAATTATACCGACGCGTAACTCTAGGGGGCAAGAGGGGCAGTTTCATCTGACAGATTTTCAACTAAGGAAAAAAGGTGACTTTTCAGTAAAGCGGGGAAATTATTGCAAGAAAAATAATACAAAAATGAATTTTGGACATATACTCGCAAATTAAAACGGTGACAAGCATAAGTTATGAAGTCATACTTCTCATTTCGCTCGCTCGGAAGAATCATGAGTTCATTGAATACCGCAATAACCAATGACACTACAATATTATGCAAAAACATCATATCAAAATCGAAATCTTAAAATCTACACATCAAGAAGAGATTTAAAAAAAAAAAAAAAAGAATGTCCGCCGCCCTTCCTACCCCCTCCTACGTCCACACAAATTCAGACCCCCAAAGTGATTAACTCTCTAAAATACATGAACCATAGCTGGCTCGGATAATTTCCCCCATTACTTATGCATGTCCTTGCGCGCAGCTACTTTAATAATCATGGTAATTGAATTTGGGAACACATTATCATATACCGAAGAGTTCCCAGTTTTCTCATATGAAGTATTGCACGCCTATATACATACATATATATATATATATATATATATATATATATATATTATATATATATATATATATATATGACCAGAACTCAATCTTCTCTCTATAATTATTCCTGACTAGTGTCTTTTGCACTTTAAAACTAAAAAAAAAACTAAAAAAAATAAAAAAAAATGAGCCCTCTCATTACTACGACCAATAAATGTAGCTAATTTGAAAAGTAAAGTCATATAGCCTTCTCCAATGTCGTTACCATGAGAGGGATATCAATTAAATGATACCGTACTCGTGGATCAATGAATATATTTACATCGTCCTTCTGTTGTCACAAATTATAAATGTAACTGGTAATAATGTGGGTGAGACTGACAGACTGCATGATCATCTAATCTTTGTTTAATTAGTAATTAATTTCATGGCCATGTTATCGAATTGTATGTCGATATCATTATGAATTATTGCAACCATCCTTTCGAGCATGTCTCAAGGTCAGCATAACGAGCAGAAAAATTGCATCCTCAGGCAATAAAATTTGATTAGGCAAGTAATCATATTTTTGACAAGAATAAAAATAGCACCATAAAAACTACTTTCGAAAAATAAACTCAAGGGCAATTTCAAAGGCATATTGTACTGCCCATAGAAATCAGGTTCGGATTACGTAATACGCCATTGTAATGTTCGCACATTTCTAAAGGTGATAGACAGGGCTATTGAAATTGCCTTGAGTTGATTTTTCGAAAATAGTTTTTATCGTGTTAAATGAAGAATTGATTAGTAATTCAACCTCTTTTCTATGAAAAAGACGATTTACATGTCTTGAGTAATATATTGTGTAAGTGGCGGCGTGGCCCAAACATATTGAGAAATGTGTGCAGCGCTTTATCAAACACATCTTTGATTTGACTGGGTTGGATATAATGATGATTAATAGGTGATTATAGCAAAGCTAAGTGATAGCCGATAATGGGGGTTCTTGTACAAATAAAAATTGAGAAAAAAATTAGGTTACTGAAATGGGGCTGTTAATTTAGAGGTCAATGGACGGGTGAACAGGAACAAAATAATTATTTGAGTTTTGAGTTGTGTGGTTAAGAACGTGGATGTACATGGTATAAACATCGTACAAGGTTTAATTTGGTTAATCACCTTTATTATTTCGCTTCAATTCACTTAGAAGTTACGTTCACACGATGGGAGCTAAACTTTAAGTTTCGCTTGTAGTTTCAAAACTTTACGTTTACTTGTAGTTATCTTGTAGTTTCAGCCCGTATGAACGGACTCGTGGTTTCGAAACTTTAAGTTTACTTGTAGTTCTAGAACCACAAGCGAGCTCGTGGTTAAGGCCGAAACCACGAGCAGCGGGGGGTCCTCCATCGAAGTTACGGCCCATATGAACGGAATAAACTTTAAGTTTCGCAGGCTTGTGGTTTAGGATGACCTTGCTGTTCATGTTAAATTTCCAGGCCATACCCTTCCCGCGAATTATGAACAAAGGATCTGTATGTGTAGAGTACACACAATCGGTAGTAGCTACTACTTGGGTTAACCACGACGATCGCTCGGCTTGTAGTTTCAGCTCGTTGTTTAAGGCTCATGTGAACCCTCGCTGCGGTTAGGGAATCGTGGTTTCGTTAACTTAAAGTTTCGCTAACTTAAAGTTTGGAAACCACAAGTCCCGTAATGAACGTAGCTAGAGAGTTTTGCACTCTGACAAAGATATCGTAGTCTTTGAATATGCGAATTTGCCCTATCCATGTGTAGGGGCGGTGATTTTTGTCCTGTAGGGGGGGGGGGGGGGGACACACACAATTTTCTTAGAAGAATAGAGGGGAATGGTCTGTGAGGGGATTTCATTTTTTAATACCCTCCCGGAATAAGAAGATTGCTAATTTTGCAGTATACAAAATTTGCATTTTAGTGAAACCCCATAAGAGAATGTAGTGGCTTTTACGACAAGCTCAGGAAGTAGGCATCCCTCCTTGAATTGCATCATGTTTAGACCCTACTGCAACTTTGCATTCTCTTTCGTGTGATGGAGCTTTAAAGTGTACCAACCACCTAAAAATCAAATTCAAGGAATTTTTCCTGGCATTCTAGTGAAGGAGTAGGAATAAAGGATAACATGAAAATGCAGGGGCGGAATCCAACTGGGACTTGGATTCCGCGCGGTCCCTATTCTTTTCGCTAACGGGTGCGTCGACTATTCTACTTACAAATCGCTTTTACGTTTATTGAGAGTGTATGAACGTATAATATCTCTTTATAGATTTGAAGCCCATATTTCGAATATAGTATAGCGACATGGAACCTCTATCATACAGAGCAAAATACTTTATGGTGAATTAACCCTGTAATGCTTTGGTTGGGTTCTTCCGTGTTTGTGTGTGTGTGGGTGTGTGTGTGTGTTGGAGGGTGTGCGTGTGTGTGGGTATGTGTTTGGTTGTGTGTGTGTTGCTGCACATACGAATTAAATTTTGAATAATTATCTACATTACCCCAACCCCTAAATGAAATTTAAAAAAATATCGACAAAGTCCTAGTCCCACCGACCCGATAATGATAATTTGAACTGTACCAATATATATAAACGTATTATTTACCTATATTTTGGCTAAGTTTGATTCTGTTTACAGTTTCGGGGATATAAGATAACCAATAAAACATACTAATCCAACCTTTCTCTGTCTCTCTGTCCCTCTGTCTCTCTCCCTCTCTCTCTCTCTAAAAAAATTGATTTGGAGTAAATTTTGTTGCCCCAGAGTCCTTCGCCTACTCTGTTTAACAAAACAAAGCAAAAAATAAGTCAAGATAAAATGAAACAAAAACAAAACAATATAAACAAAACAACACAAAACAAAGCTAAACAAAACACGCACACACACACACACACACACACGCACACACCCACACACACACACAAACACCTTTACACCCCCTCACACACACACACACACACACACAAACACACACACACACAAAACAAAGATACCCCCCTAAAAAAAAAGGAAAAAAAAGAAAAAAGTGCTTCCTTTGTACTTATTTGTTTTTCATAATTGTACTGTGGTACTTGTTTACGTTTTTGGTATTCATTAAGACTTTCAAACCACTGAATCACTGTTGTTGATTGGACGTTCGTTAATTTTTGACTCATTATTATCAAGTCTTCTATCTTTTTTTTGTGATAAAGACTTTATAAAACAACGTGGTCGGGAACCGTTTTAGAAGCAAAACTCGAATAAATTATTCAAACCATCCTTGTGTCACCCACCGATAAGTGGCAGTCAAGGTTGAACAGTCATAAAGAATAATCAATAATTTTCAGCTTTTCTGATGAATATACTGTAGGATTGCTCAAAAAGATTTCGTAAGCTATTTTATAAACATTAGAATAGAGGCTTTTTATCATTTATTCAAACTATCTATTCAAAATATGCTTCATGGTCATCACTGCAGCGATGAACAGAAAAGTGGAATAATAGAGTTTATCCATCGGACGATAGAGTAGAAGATACTAATAACCGGTAGCTATATACGCCCGAGGTCACAATAATTACTTGCAACTTTTAAAAACAGGAAAGTCAAAATCAGTGCAATCAGAATGAATTTACCTACTATTGCTGGATTACTTTGTTCATCGGATTTTTCAGAATACTCTATCCTAAAAGAATTTTGGTTTCTAAGATGAAAAATGGAGTGTTTAACGTTCCCTTCTTTCTTTCTTCCTCATGCGTAATCCACCAATGTTTTTCTAAAGCTAATCCTTTCTATTTTCTTTTGCAAACGACAGACGCAAATATGAGAGCCGCAAATATGAGATTCGTGTTATGAGGTTATACCCAATGACCTTGCACATGTATGAGTGATAAAAAACACAGTAGCCCAATCAACAGTTGATTGACAGGACATTTTTTTCTGATGACTAAGGAGGACCGACGTATCTCCTTCACTTATATTCGCGAAACCAGTGATGAATTGTTTCCCTTGACTGTCCTCAGTGAGCTGGGTTCTTATTAAAGAAAGATCAAGAATATTTGGGTGGAGGTCACATTCCACAATAATACCTTAATGAAAGTTGAAACCAGAATAAAGTTAGTTTATAATCATAATTATGCAAAGATGAACACCAATTCCATAAATCCTCATATTAATATTTGATTATTTAGTTAGGAGAAC
Source organism: Heliocidaris tuberculata (assembly GCA_025618425.1). Lineage (NCBI taxonomy): Eukaryota > Metazoa > Echinodermata > Echinoidea > Camarodonta > Echinometridae > Heliocidaris > Heliocidaris tuberculata. The sequence continues at coordinate 6,825,352 of CM046848.1, forward strand.
AATCTCTCAAAAGACTGAATTTGTATCAAGCTGATAGCTCTTCTAGAGACAAAATATCAAAATATCAAAATATTAGACAAACATCTAGTAGAATGATATTTTAATGTCAATTTATGTCCATAATTCCATAATGTTTCATAATACTTGGTATGGGACATACCTTTGACTTGCCCCTGAATGCATTACATGTGATAAAGACGTTTTATCATAATTTGGTGATATTACGAACTACCTTACGTATTATTTTGATTATTGAAAAAAATGTTTGGTACTAAAGAATCGGAAAATAGCATTGAAGAGAGACATACTTTTCGTCTTGCACTCATCAGAGTATTCCACAAGAATGCACAGAAAACCGAAAAATAACCGGAAACTAAAGGAACAAAATGCGCGAAATGTTGTTATTTTGCGCGATTTCGGCTTTCTGTTCATTATTGCGGTATACTCTGATGAGTGCAAGACGAACAGCTAAAGTATGTCTCTCTTAAACGCCATTTTCTGATTTTGATTATTATCATACATGTACAAGGTTATCCTAGATCAGAATTATTCTTATTTTCTTTTTTTACTGCAGTCATCATCATAGTATCACAAGGCGAGCTAGTTAGTAGTTTGTGGGAGGGGGGGGGGGGAATCAAGTTCCTCCCCCCTTTCCAAACTAAACCTGCACTGCAAAAACCAAGGTGTCAATTAAACACAATCTCGGTATCTATATTGGGCTACACCAGATAAGTGTTAAAACAGCACCAGTTTAGAATCAAACTGGCATTGTATTCACACTAACTGGTATTGTTTTAACACTTATCTGGTGTAGCCCAGTGTTGATACCGAGATGGTGTTACATTAACACCCTGGTTTTTGCAGTGTGTCATGTACGAGGTTAGCCAAAATCAAGATCATTTTCTTTCTTTTTTGGTCTGCAGTAATCCTCATCGCATCTCAAGGCGAACTGGTACGTGAAGCCATGCTGCTCGCATTCGACATGGGGCTCGTTGACGGTGACTATGTCTTCGTCAGCGTTGAGCCTTTTAGCAATACTCTTGTGTTTGGAGATGATAACTGGAAACAAGTAAGATTGCAAAGAACAAAATATAGTGGCGGATCCAGGAGCACAGGAGGCACATATCTCATCCACACACAAAAGCTGTCACATTAAAAAAAATAAAAAATAAAAAATAAATAAGTATGTAAAAGAGGAAGGTGTTCCCCTTTGCCCGTTTTTAAATTTTTTTAATTTTATGTCCGGGAAACAGTCTCGATACTGAGGAGGCTACCCTGAGCAAATACTGGGTGAGCAATATATATTACTGTAATTGTTATGTTGATTGATCTATCCCCTTTAAAGAAAAAACCCTGGATACGCCATCGTAAAACAAAAAAATAATTTTCTTTCAGTGCTGTAAAGTTATAAATGTTTTGTATCGTTATCGCAGTAATGTCTTTTGATGTCATCGACAACACAGTTCTGTAGGTTTTGTTAGAAATATAAAATTTATCACACTTTTTATAGTTTAATTTTCAGTTTTAAGCTTTCCTTGTATATGTTCCTGTTCTCTGTTTGTATTGTGCTTATAGACAGGCATATCTTTTACGATTTGTTCCTTGTAAAGGTCGCAGGAGCTTAAAGATAAAGTTGAGTTCTGGTCATGAAAATGAATTGTGAAAGAAACTTTCTCAAAGCAATTGGGAAAGGTTGATTATATAGCAAATAAGAATTAGTGTATGCTGTAAGGTTTTGGAATCACCAAAATGATAAGATATTGACTCAATCCTGTTGAGATTCACATGCACTGCACACAGAAATGTGTATATGGGACTACACATAAAATTTTGGGCCCTAACATTTCAGCTGTTTCATGTCATATTTCGAATGTAAGAGCATTTGAAGAGCAATCATTTTCAGGGGACATATCTCCTAAGATAATCATTAAAACTAACATAAAAAGAATGAGAAAGCGCACAAATTATTTTTTACCTTTCCCAGAACTCAAGCTTCCCTTTAATTAAATCCGGGGTAACTTATATCGAAAAGCGCACAGAGGTGCCGGTAACACACGAGGCGTCATTCCATCCCGCAAATTGTTCTATAACAGAATAATCATTAAACATTACATACTATGACAGCTACAAAAGAGGAGTTCAATAACGTTCGATTATAATGGATTTGTGAAGATTCAGTGGTTTTCTGCGCGCGTCGACGAGTTCGAAATTCTTTTGTCGGCATATAGGACCGACGCAACAATGTACACAAACAAACGAGTGCGTACGAGCGCATTCAGGCGCATACGTCTCTCTGTACGGGATCTATTGTTCACTGCTTACTGCGGCATGATTTCCACTGAATGGAAACATTGTTGGTGTAATCGACGCTCGTGAAATAACGCCTCGCTTGAGCCCGGCTTAAAGGAGTTGTGCTTGTGGCTAGAGGATGGCGTCTGGACCAGGGCCCTGTTTCATAAAACTTGTCATCAGTGACAAGTTGCAATAACTGTTATAAGCTACTGAAATCCTTGCATCTGATTGGCTGAGAGCAAATTTGTCGGTAAAATCACCGACAAGATACTTGATGAAACGCCCCTCTGTTCTGTGCATTTTATATGCCTGAATACCCCTGAATGGCGCACTGGAAATGGCGCCTTGTGTGCAACTGGCATTTTTGTATGCGATGCGTCACACAAAAACAGATGATTATTCTTATCATGTTGAAAACATATTTTTTTGTCTTTAGAATGACGGTCGAGATGCCGATGCAAAGAAGGCGTACGAAGCCCTCCTCATTGTCCGTCTCTATGAACCACAAACTGATGAATACAGAGCATTCCAACAGGAGCTTGTGCACCGAGAAATTCGGGATTTCAACTGGACAAGACCTGATCCAGACCATGTAGGTTATGGGTGAAAGTTTCAAAAAGAATAAACATATGTATATACATCTCTCTCTCTCTCTTTCTCTCTCTCTTTCTATATATAAAATTTATAAATATAAATATTTCTATCCCCTCCCTCTATCCTTTCTTTATCTCTCTCTCTCATTCTCTCTATTTCTCTCTCTCACCCTCTCTTTCTCTATCCTTTCCTTTTCTCTCTTTTTTCTTTCTGTCCCTCTCTCTATTAAAACCTTCACGCATTTAATTTTCTACCAACCGTAGAAATTGCAAATAGTGCAACTCCATCGCCCAAAATAATAGGCCTACGCACCCACACTCCGTTATATTAATTTTTCTTAAATTTCATTGGAAAAACATTTTGTATAAAATAGCAGGTCCTTGGAGACATAATATGTGTGATGTCTGCTCACAATGTCTTAGAATTTCCTTCATATCCTTACAAACAAACATGTTTTGCGCATTTCCTGTGTAAATGTTGCTCACAATCATGTGCATGCCGTATTTATTAGCGTCTTTCTGGTACCATATCGGCTGAAATTGACCTTCAGTTTCCAGCAACAAGAAGAAACAGGAGGACATTTATTGTGTGTGTGAGCATGAAAAGAACTCTTCCCGCCTTTCTCCAAAACGACAAAATGTCAAGAAAGGGGATTTGTTGGATCGGAGATACTTTCTGATATGGACTGACTACACACAAACCTGAAGGTTACATTTCAAAAATGAATATGTACGTCATGCTTTTAATGGATATTCACTGTTTATTTCCGATCTGGCTAACAGTCAAGTATCAAACACCAAGGTATTTACTATAACCCATTATCAACACAATTGTGCGTTGAAGTTTCATCTTAAACTGCCTTGAAGTGTCTATGAGATTAAATTGTGATGGAGCAAAGCTTTTGAAAAGCTTTCAGCAGAAGCCTCAGTAAAAACATTGGAGATTATATGTACATATTTTATAACAACAATCGTCTGGTACGTTTTGAAAAACGTAATCCGTTGCCATATCTAAGAGTTTATCTGCAGCAACCATCTTATAACTGTTGACCGAGTTTCCGTAATACACAAAAAGTACCCCAGTCACATCAACGAGATCGAAAACAGACCGAACAAAAAAAACAAAAACAAAACAAAACAACAAACAAACAAACAACCAAACAAACAACATCACCACGAACGGAAAAGAATCGATCGGTTTGGAATCGGTTTGGCGGTATGACAAAGGTGTAAATTAACTACATTGTATAAGGTCTTGATAGTTTAATATTAAGGGAGCTTGAGTATGAGCGTTGGATGTGACAGCCCCTTCCAAATATCTGTCGAGAAATCTTCAATTGTCGAGAAACTTTAATTTGTAGATCGTAAAGCTATGTCTGCAATGTGCAAAAAGCTTTAGGATTCTTTTCCCCCAGTTTTCTTTGCATAGTTTGCTTGCTTTAAAATGTTCATCATTTTTGTCCGCAAACTTAAAAATTCCTCCTTTTTTTGGGGGGGGGGGGGGTTGGGGGCGTTGGGTTGGAGTTCTTTTAGGAGACAAAGTTGGTCACACTGCTCCATTCAAAATGGTCAAGAAAATGCCACTGCCTCAGTATCAATATTATGCTACTCAGTTCATTTCAAAAGAAAAGATAATTTCATGAAACATGACCCCAGACTAAGTTCACTGAGCAAAGAAAACCCCACAAAAAACAACAACAACAACGAACAAACATAAAAAAAGCCCCAAAACAAACAAACAAACAAAAAAACAAACACAACCAAACAAAACAAAGGTGAGATTCACCCCGTTATACTTTATATTTACAGTTTTTATTTCACTATTTCGCAATTTAATTTTTCGTATCTAACAGGAAGAACCATCCAAGAGGTTTTTTTTTGGCCTTTTTTAATTACAGAATAATTTCTGGGCGAGTGCTTTTCACGATGCTGTGATCCTGTATAGTCTAGCAGTGAATGAGACTCTGGCTGAAGGAGGAAATATTTCCGATGGTTATACAATCACCAGGAAGATGTGGAATAGATCATTCGAAGGTAAAAGTTGATGGAAAGATTTATCACGGAATATTCCATGCCGCACAGAATAAGGGAATTCGTAATTAGTTCAGGGTACGAATGACCGTGAAATGACCCCGATTTGTACGCGCACGCGCATCTGTTTTGATGGACGCGCTTCTTGTTTAACATGTAAAATCATACTGGCGCGCGCATCATGGTGGACAGCGTATTGAGAGGTCAATTGTACTCGGTACAAACGACCTTTATCTGCACATGCGCAGACGTAATTACGAAGTGGCATATTCTGGAAGTTGGTTCAAACCCAAACCATGTTCAATGGGACGACAAAAAGTCAGCCACTGAAGACGTACAAAAGAATCTGTGTTTAAGAAAAATAAAGGTGAACAAAAAGATATTATTTGTTTGTGCCTGTAATTTGACTGTTTTTTTTTTAAATTCTGTACCTTTATCACAATATGAATAATAGATGATACCAATGAAACATATTGTACTATTTACTTCGTTAAGATTGTAATGTTTTTCTGTTTATTATAATTATCTTTGTTGGTGGGCAGGCATATCTGGTACAGTAACTATCAACTACAATGGCGACCGCAGCGCAGACTACTCCCTTTGGGATATGACCAATACTGAAAAGGGCACATTTGAGGTAAAGTTATAGAATTTAGCGTTGCCTGTTTACAGAAAAGGCACGGGGGAGGGGGGGGGGGATAACTTTCTGAAAAGCACCCTAAACGGAGATTGCAGTAGGAGTAGTTTTGATACCCTAAACAAGGAAACCCTTTTAATATCTCTGATTTTTATACCCTTAACGGCGATTTTATATCTTGTTTGGTATTTTACATCCTTTTTGAGGATTATATCATCATCATAGACTGTTTTTTTGGCCAAAAAGGAACCGTAAAAGAAATTTAACCTAATTTAGAACACATTACGAAACTATGTCTCCCTCTTTCCGCGGATCTTCTTATCACCTCTGAATTTGATACCCCTTTTTCTTGATTTTTGCTGTTTTTGATACCTAAACGCGTAACCCGGATTACGCGCCTAATGCTGAAAAAGGACCCTTTTTATCCGTTTTCGTTTCCCAGATGATATACAGGCCTCAATGAGATTGCTGCCCCCAACCCCGGGAGAAAAAAGAAATGATGTCAACTCTGTTGTATTTTATATTTTGGAAGTCTTCCCCAGGGCTGAATGTAAGCATCATATTTTAGTCAGAAATGTTAAAAGGTTGAAGAAAGATAGACGACATGATTTTGTAAAAGAGGGGGCAAAAAATCTCAGATAATTTGCTGACATGTAAAAAAAAAATGTCATTAGAATTTTTTTTGGAGTAGTTTACCTTAAAAAACAACAAAAAGAAAACCCGGTTATCAATTCTAAAAGGGGGCACAATTTACAAAAAAAGCGTGGGGCACATTGTACACTTTTCTTTCGAAAGGGGCGGGGGCGTGGGTCGAAAGTGCCCCCTAAATCCACCACTCTGAGTCAGGTAAATTGAAACATCTCTTAACAGAAGTAAAGAAATATTACAAGATATTTTGTAGCTGATATCTTAAATATAGTTGGAACTCCAAAGATACAGAGCAACAGGTTTTTGTAATTGGACACCGTAATTCTGTACACCACAGGTGCTTGCGAACTATTACGGAGAGACGGGTAAGCTTAATATTACAGGTGTGAAGCCAGTCTGGCCTGGAGGAGGATCAGAACCACCCAGAGATGCTCCAGAATGTGGCTTTGAGAACGAGCTATGTCAATCTAGTGAGTCCTTTCTCATATTCAACACCTCATTTTAGTAAATAAGCAGCCAGAAAAGTCCTTTGATTAGGAATTCAAGCTGTAACCATAGGGAGCGTACGGCTTCAAGTCCTACTGAATCCAAATCGAAAAAGGTTTCTGCTGTTTGTCCCTGTAATGTCAGTAATTTGACCAAGTAATTAAAACCGCCATTTCTATTTACCGTATTAATATCCAAACTCAAACGTTTGATAACCCTTGAAACATACTGTTATTTTTTTTTTGAGGGGAGGGGGGGGGGGGAGGGGGGGGGGGGGGGGGGGAGGGATGGTTTTAATCTTTGAACTGACTTTGAGTTTTTTTAAAACCCAAAGTAATATATGTTTCTGCTCTTCGTTAAAACAGACCAGTTCCCTATCCTTGGTCTTATTGGGATCGTAGCTGTCGTCGTCATCCTGGCCGCCGCAGGCCTGCTCTTTTTCATTTACAGGTAAAAACTGGACTGCCCGTGATAAGGAAATAAGATTCACTTGAAATTCTCTTCACTATTAAAACGAATGTGGCTCTTTATTTATTATGCATAGGCCCATGTTGAATTTGATTTGGAGGAGAAAAAAATTCACCGATGATAGCTTGGTAAAAGAGAGTGTCAGCATAGAAATATTTAGTTAATGGAGGTTTAATTGTCTCGAAATATTTCTTTGAAAATATTGATAATATAGTAATCTTGGTGTATTTCTCGGTTGTTAGCTTGAGCGTTGATCCTACTTTGATGCGTGTATTTGTGTGTGTGAGGAGGGTAAACTTATAGAGCATAATACATTTTAGGGGCGGATTTAGGATTTTAAAATAAGGGGAGGGGGAGATTGTATATATATATATATATAATATATATATATATGTATGTTGTGTGTGTGTGCGTGTGGGTGTGTGTGTGTATCTGTGTGTAGTGGGAAGGGGGGGGGGGGGGAGGAGCAAATATCCCCTACATTTTTTGTCTTTCCCCTTAACCCTTTTTTCACTCAATGAGTTGGAGGGGAGGAAGAGGAGGCGTTTTAGCCCTTAGATCTGCCAATACACATTTGAGTATCGTAATCATGGATGATTTATAATTCTGCCATTACATTTAACATTCTAGGAGCCCCAGATATTCTACAGAAAAAGATAATTTTCAGAGCAATCCTTGCTATCATATAACTTGAAAGTACTTCTTTACAAAGAAGCATGAATTGGGAAAACGCTTACACATTAGACTTTCGAGTCTAATAATCTCTCAAGGTAACCTACTTCTTAAATACTTTTCTATTCTCATATTCAGAAAACATCGCCTTGATGCGGAGCTCATGAGTATGTCTTGGAAGATCGCGTGGGAGGAACTGATCTTTGAGGAGATTGGTAAATCGGTTGCCACGGCAACGTCGGGTTCCAGAGCAATGTCTTCAAGGGTAAAGATTAATAGCATCATTTAAAAAAATTTCCCCATGAAAATTATTTTTCTTACCTGTCCTGACATATTTTTTTGGAGGTTTCTTTTTGTTATATATTTCTATATTTCTTCTGTTTAGTACTAAAGGGGAAGTCAACCCTGGTATTTAGTTAATTTGAATAAAAGCAGAAAATGAGAGAAACAGATTAGTGAATGTTTGGACAAAATAATAATAATAATAATAATAACATGTTACCTTTTATATACGCATTACAAAATCCGTTAAGAAAAAAGAAACTTATGATTTTTGAAGCTGTAATCAATCAAGCACAAACTGCAACTCCGTGAGATATCTAATTGTGAGCTTCTCTCCCATAAGCTCTGTACAGAAAATTTAATAAATTTTCATTTTCTCAGTTATTGATAAAAGAATAGATTTGTCTCATGTGTTTGTTTCATGTGTGCAAAAGCATACGTGTATTTTGTCATGATGATATCTAGGGTGAATGTATGATTAAGTATTTTCTTTAGAGAAAATGGAAATTTATGATTTTTTTTAGTACAGGGCAAATGGGAAAGGACTTTGCAAGGTACCTCACGGAGTTGCCAATTTGTGCTTGATTGATTACAACTTTAAAAATTCACAACTCTCTTATTTCTCATTGGATTTTGTTCAGATTTTCAATGATCTGTTTTTTTAATTCTTCTGCTTCTTTCAAAGCCAACTTGATATCAGGGTGGTCTTCCAATTTAAAATGTTAATGTTTGACAAGAAATCGTGCTCTCAATTCTCTCACGACTCATTATCTATCTACCTATGTATTTATCTTTCTATCTTTCTATTTATATATCCATGTATTAATATGTCATTGTCTGTCTATCTGTCATCTATCGATCATCATTTTTCCCATCTGTCTATCATTTATTTGTCTACCATTCATCTATGTCCATAACCATGTTTATTTTTCTGCTTGTAATCTATATTTCCTGTGTTTTTTTTTCTATTAGTACTACATGTTTGTGTATTTATTCAGACCTTGTCGCTTTTTCAAATAAACTAGAATTACGTTTTTTGCAATTTTATCCCATGTTATGCCGACATTAATGTTCTTTATATGTTACTCATAATCTCAAGAAAACTTGATTGATTTTTAGATTGCAATGCAAATTTCAACTCTCCTGAAGTGGGAGCACCGTGGGGATGATGCTGAATGCTCTTGACTCTCATACGAGAGTATGCATTTGAGAATCAATATTTGACTGTTCTTCAAAGACTCACAGAGATGCCCTCAGATATTGTGTGTATTCAATGCAGAATGCCTTGACCCCCTAATAATTTCCTAACTTCTTTAAAAGAGTAGAACTTTCAAGCATTGTTTTTTTTTTCCAAACGTGTTTAAACCAGTGTATTTTTATATTAGGCTTTGTCTCCAGTGGGTTAAAGGGGGAAATGTGTAGAAATGAAAGACGCAGTCAAAATGGAGCTTTGTGGTTCATTGGTGAAATATAGTGGCTTTTACATGAGAGGTCCTGCGTTCGATCCTTGCCCATTGCTCGTATTAAATGGGTACACTGTAAAAAAAAAATGTAAAAAAAGAATGCCCGTTTTTCCACAATATGTAGAATAAAAGATTTCCGTTTTTTTGTTAAATAGTAGAAAATTTAATTTCTAACAGGAAAATCTATGTAAATTGAACCGAACCATGGAAACGATTTGTAATTTAACAGGGTAACTTGTTAAAATATGAGAAAATGTTTTTTTAACAGTGTTTTATGTCGGGCGATTGTAAGTATATGCTGATTTCCGGTAAGCCAACAAACTTGCTGTTGTTTTACAGGAAAAAGACTGTTAAAATTGAAATAACGGCAAGAACTTGTAGTCCCAAGGGCCAGAAGTCTGTAGTTTTACAGTGTAACCTATCTCGCTTTAACTTATCCTATTCTCTATCTTTAACAGTGTTTTATGTCGGGCGATTGTAGATATATGCTGATTTCCGGTAAACCAACAAACTTGCTGTCGTTTTACAGGAAAAAGATTGTAAACTGAAGTAACGGCAATAACTTGTAATTTCGAGGGCCAGAAAACCTGTAGTTTTACAGTTATTTTTTACAGTGTACCTGCCAACGCTGAGCTAATGAATTGTAGGGCCCAAATTAAGAGTGTACCTGCCAACGCTGAGCTAATGAATTGTAGGGCCCAAAATAAGAGCAGTGTTGAAACTGGTGAGGCTACCCTGGGTAAATAAGGCTATTAGCCTCTTCAGACTAGAGAAAAGTTATACGAGACTCGAATAAAGAAACGTCGTGTCAAAAATCCTGACATCGTATAAAGAAACAGGTTTTGGTGAAGTCAGCTGACACCATATGTTTTTGTACCAGGTTACGTCAAGAACAGTTGATTGGTCACATCAGTGCGACACACGATAAGCCCCGCCCACTTATACGATTCTCGTTCGATACGATGTTCAGACTACAAGGGGATGCTGATTCTTTATCGAGTTTACATTCGAAACGATGCTTAAACATGTGTTTCGCTATACGACGTTTCGTTATATAACGTTTCTTTATACGATGTTCCGAATATGAAAATTTAATTACTTATCGTATATTGATTTTCCTATAGCCATACGATAAATTTCGGTATTCTGAACAGGGGGCAAGTTATTATTTTCACTGCTATTATGAGATAATTGTTGACTGTTTTTTATGCCCGTCGTTACTGTTCATTTCAATCTATCCCAATTCTCACCACATTAGAGATCTTTGATGAGTGCAGAGATCCAAGATGGCGGCCAGATATTCGCTACTGTTGCTAGGTACAAAGTAAGTGACGATATTCTTTGAGTTTAAAGGGTACCCATCACCAAAAATAGTTTGCTCTTTATGTATAGAGGTTCCATGTCGTTATTATTCAAAAGATGGGCTTCAAATATTACTTCTATAAAGAGATATTGCAAGTTTATTTACACTCTCTATAAGCATAAAAGCAACTCATGAGTAGACTACTCGACGCACCCGTACGCGCTCGCTAAGATAAGGGCTCGCAAGGAACCCAACTCTGAGTTCGGTTCCGCGCTAACACCTCAATGTTATCCCTTATTTTCTTCACACTCCCAAACTGTTGACATATAGAATGTCAGATAAAGTTATTTGAGGTTAATTTTATACTTTCTAGCGGCATATATTTTTTTTTCAGGAGGTTAGTACACTTTAATACACACCATAATTCAGTCAATTTACTTCTTATAATTTTTCGTTCATAACGATCCCGAAACTGACACTGGATCGAGTAATCAATTCCAAAGCACAGTGAAAGCGCACAGAGATTATATCATAATGTGATATAAAAGCGGAATATCGTTAATAAAATAAGATGATCTAATGACTAACAGGGGCGCATTGACATTTCGACCAAAGCAGATACTAATCAAACTTATTGTTGAACCATTATCATGAGTAAATATTAAATATGAATTTTCTAATCGACATATTTAATGTAATCATTGTAGTGATAATTGATAATAATATGACATGATTTCCATCGTAACTGGCGGGACAACCAGGCTTCAAAGTTGCATTATCAATAATTTTTCTGATTTTTACCTGTTCTAAATCGTGTCTTTCATTAATGTGTTTATTACATTACTTTTTCTTTTTATGTAAATTGTTAAACTGAAGAATGTTCGCCCTCTTCATGTGTGTGCGCAGGCCTACGATTCTGAAGTGTAATTATGTCAAAATGAAACTATAATTAACTTTTCGCAACGAACTCACGACCTCTAATGCAATTGAAATTACAAATGAATATTTGTTAAGGTTCATATAGAACATTATGATTGATCACTGTAGTAATGCAATTCCATTTTGGCACAAGAATCCTGTTGTCTAATAAATACTAATAATCAGGTTTATCTGCGGGAATTCGCAGGGTCGTCTGGTTATGGTGAAGCGAATAAACGAAGGTAAAATTGATCTAAACAGAGCTGTACTCATGGAACTGAGAAACGTAAGTAATTTTTTCCATTCTCTCTCTTAACACATCTCTCTCTGTAACACGATAAAAACTACTTTCGAAAAATCAATTCAAGGGCACTTTCAAAAGCCTGTTGTACTGCCCACAGAAATCAAGCTTCCCTTTAAAGGTGATAGACTGGGTAACTGGAATTGTTTAGGTTGATTTTTTGAAATTAGTTTTTATTTTCTGTATTTTTGACATACTATGTACTCTCTCAATCTCTCTCTCTCTGTTTGTCCAGGGGCGGATCCAAGGGGGGGGGGGGCGAATCGGCCGCGCCCCCCGAATTCTGAAGGACAACTTGGCCCCCAAAATCTGATAACTTTTTTTTTTTGCTTGTCAGAAATTTTCGGACATTTGTGTGCTCCCCCTTTTTTACAAAATCCTGGATCCGCCCCTGTTGTCTGTCTGTCTGTCTGTCTCTTCTGTCTTTATATATTTCTGTTTGTCTCTCCGTCTCTTCTTATAGTCTCTCTAACATTCTCTTTCTCCTTTTACCTGTTTATCTTTATGTTCTCCTTTACTCCCGTAATTTCCAATTGCACTGCCCACAAACACGCTGTGCTTGGTCACCTCGCCTCTCAATCATTTTCTCTATAAATAATGTGAGATATTGTAATTGGTTGATTCTCTCGTGCTCTATTTTCCCTCTTTTATCTACTATTTCCCCACTCTGCATTAATATGTACGTGTTTGGAGTGTGTGTGCGCGCGCGTGGGTGTGTGTGTGCGTGTGTGCGTGTGTGGAGGTGTCGTAGCCGAGTGGTTAAAAACTGGAAATGCGAGGATCGTGGGTTCGAGCCCCGGTACTGCACTTATACCCTTGAGCATGGCATTTTTATCTACATTGCTCTTTATTGTGTTAGGAATATTTAAACTTGTGTGAGTATGTTTCTTTAAAAAAAAAAGTGTGTGTGTGTGTGTGTGTGGGGGGGGGGGGAGGGGGGGGGGGGGGGGGGGGGGGATGACCGTTTCTCTTTTACCCACACTCTTCACTTCTACATAATATGCCTCTTTCGTCGTAATGTGAGGTTTGATAATTTTTGATCTAAGAATGAAGTCAGTTGATGAAATTGTGTAATGACAACCCATCTCCCTTTTCTCTTCCTCTTTCTCTTTCTCTTTCTCTCCTTCCCCATCTCCCTCTTCATATCTCACTCCGTCTCTCTCTCTTTCATTTTTTACATTTCCCTACGAAATCAAAGATGAGAAATCTTGAACACACGAATGTCGTCCGCTTCGTTGGCGCATGCGTAGATCCGCCAAATCAAGCTATTCTAACGGAGTATTGTCCTCGTGGGAGTCTTCAAGTAAGTAGATTTCGATCGCCTGCCCAATTTTCATTTATCTCTTATTCAAGTTGAGAGGATGAAACGTTAACCTGATTTCTTTTTCAAAGAAAAAAATTACTGTATTTCACTCATATCCGGCATTGTTATCATGATTCGATTTCAGGCATGATCCATTTCACGAACCTTCGATGAAAAGGCATTAAGATTTAACCCGTATACATGTTTTGACCTGAAATCCAAGAATAGGCCAGTTTTATCTTTGTTCTGATGCTAAAAATGCGATTTTGTTTTTCTTCTATTACTTCTCTTTTCCCCCGAGGATATTTTGGAGAATGACCAGCTAAAGCTCGACTGGATGTTCAGACAATCTCTGCTAATGGATGCAGTCAGGGTGTGTACCGTAATTTAATTTGGTTAAGTGTGTGTGGTGTGGTGTGTGGTGTGGAGTGTAGCACAGTGTGGTGAGGAGTGTGACACAGTGCAGTGTCGACCAGTGAGATGTTGCATGGTTTAGTGGTGAGTACTGGTGAGATGTGCTGTGGGAAAATGACGAAAGTAATGTAAAGTGGTGCAGTGTGGAGTCGTGTGGTGTGACGTGGCATGATGGGATGTGATGTGTATTGAGGCGTGGGTGTGGTGTGGTGAAGTGTGGTGTAAAATGATGTAATATCTGTTGTGATGAGTTGTTTTGTGGTGCAGTATAGTGTGGACCGATGCGATGCGCTGTGGTAATTAATGTAATGTTAAGTTGTGAAGTGTGGTGTAGTGGGGTGTGATGTGGTGTCTGTTTTGGTGTAACAAACTTTGTTGTGATGCAGTGTGGTAATGATCGATGTGGTGGACCGATAATGTTGTGAGGTACAATGTAGGTTCCATGACATTTGCTCCTGCGACACTTGCTCCGGTCTAACTTTGCCATGTTAATCCTAAACCTAAACCTAACCTAACCCTAATCCTAATCTTCACATTGTCCTTAACAAAAAACCTAATCATGACCTTGACCTTAACCTTTGACCTTTTGAGATATGGACGGAGGAGCAAATGTTACAGGAGCAACGTCGTGTCACCACAATGTAATGTGTTGTGGCCATTGTGATGTGGTGTGGTAGGGTGTTGTGTGATGTGACACAGTGTGGTGAGGACCGATGCAACCAGTGCAATTATGTTAGTTGTCAGTGGCGCGCTGTGTTGCAGACCTGTGAACTTAGTGTGGTGATGTGGAGTGGACCGTGTGGTGTGTTGATTCAAAGTGGGATGGTGTGACACAGTGGGTAAGATTGATGTTATGTGGTGTGGCGCTGTGTAATGTAATGCAGTGTGGCGCGAACCACTGAGGTATTACATGTGCAAAATAGTGAGAACCATTCTTTTGATGTGGTGTGGACCAATATGATGTGTGAAGTGCAATGTAATGTGTAGTGGCGATTGTGATGTGGTGTGGTAGGGTGTTGTAGAGCAGTTTAATTTATAGTGAAGAGATTATGATGAAGTTTGGAAGAGGTGTGGTTTGTTGTGGTTTTATAAAATTGCATTCTGTCCTCATTCTCGATCAACCAATACAAGTATCAATGTTTGAATGACTTTAACTCTTCTTTTCCAATCATGCCTCTACAGGGTCTCAATTACATCCACGATAGCGTCATCGGTGTCCATGGTCGATTGACGTCATCGAACTGCGTGGTCGACAGCCGGTTCGTCCTCAAGATCACCGACTTCGGCATACCGACATTTAGAAACTCCAGCAAATATGAGGATAACAATTACAGTAGACGAATACACTTTAATAAAAACACGATAAAAACTACTTTCGAAAAATAAACTCAAGACAATTTCAATAGCCCTGTCTATCACCTTTAGAAATTTGCGCACATTACAATGGCGTATTCCGTACTCCGAATAAGATTTCTGTGGGCAGTACAATAGGCCTTTGAAATTGCCCTTGAGTTTATTTTTCGAAAGTAGTTTTTATCGTGTTTAAAACAAAATTCTCAATTTTTTTTCATTGTTCTGCATTTCATCCAGTACTCTATTAAGCTTTATTTCAATGACTTTGCCATACGTGTAAAGTTGCTTGTATAGTGTTCACTGGTAAATGAGAAGTATATAGTACTTTCCAGAAGTTTAAAATTGAAAAATCGTTTTCATATTCTTTTGTCTGTTTTAGAGCTTTTATGGCGAGCCCCAGAGCGACTTCGCAATCCTTCTAGTCAGCCCTCAAGAGAGGGAGACATATACGCTCTGGGTATTATCATGCTCGAGATCGGAACTCGGTGCGGACCGTTTGACGAGGAACGGAAGGTGATGGATACAGATGGTAGGTTTACCCACCGCTTAGTGTAAAGTGCCAAGGCATAATCTTGGAAGGGGCTAATCTTTTTTTTTTTTTTTTTTTTTTTTTTGGGGGGGGGGGGGGGGTCAATGTACATTTTATGTTTGTATTTATTTGATTAGGAGAAGGAAATAAATGCGTTTTTAATCTGAATCTGAATCTGGATCATGTCCCCTAGTCCGCCCTTTTCCGCGGCATGGGTGAAGGTGTATAACTAAATTCTCGCTGTGGAAGGACAAAGTGAAAAGAAAAGCTGAAGAAAGAAAGTGGAGCGGTCAAAATAAAATTCAGTCTCATTAAAGGTTTGTGGATGCCTATGATCAAAGTTTAATTTGTATCCACTGTACATGTATTTTGGAAAGGACATGACGCCAATCAAGAAAGGTATACAGTTTCGTAGTTTAGGGGCTACTATGAACCCCCTCCCCCGTAAATAAGCTCCGGCTTTGTAACTTTGAACAGACGATTTGATACTGAGAACCTTCTACATCATGGTGCTCTCAACCTCTTTCGACATTACAAGTGATAGCCCCATTGATCAGTAAAGCTTATGTCTTGAACAAAAAGGGGTTTTCAACTACATATATCAGTGGCGGTCCAGGATTGTCAGAAAAGAGGACACTTTTTTTCCCCCGGGGAATTATTCAGATATCTTGCACCAGTCCTCTCCAGGTTGTATGTGTGGGTGTGTATGTGTGTGTGGGATGTGTGGGTGTGTGGGGGTGTATTTCTTTTCATGGAAGGTAAGAATATCTTGCCCTAAAAATGTATTTTTGGTGTGCGTTTTCCAACGAGAATCCACCACTGAGTAGTATTCATGCTAACGCCGTTTTCGACATCGTACCTCATCCACAGGAATCCTGGAGAAACTGAAGTCGACTAGCAGTCAACCTCCGTTTCGCCCGGTCGTACCAGAGGCTGCCTGGGATCCCGTAATCAAGGACCTGATGAGAAGATGTTGGGCCGAACACCCGAGTGACAGACCGACGGCCGGTGCCTTGCAGACTGCGCTCAAGAAGATCAACAAGTAATACATCCTTGTATTTGCTTTTCCGTGTTTCTCACGTTTGATGGAACACGGATTTGCTCTCAAATTTGGTATACAACTCTGAATGTATTTTACTGAGTGGCCTCTTATTTAATTCTGTAGTCCACTCATAAAATAATTGTTTATTCATTGTTTTAGATATAACTGATTCTGAAACATCTAAACGTAAACGAGCTTTAAAAAAAAATGTCTTTAGAGTCTATCTTATAACAGAGCTTTTGAACAACGGCTATGTATTTGAAATTAATGTTCACGATTTTTTGGAATAATCAATGGCTTCTTTTATCTTATATTTACAATTAATTGATTCTGTCTAACGTCTTCAGCTCCCTCTCTGTCTCTTTCCTTTGAAAAAGAATAATAAACTTAAACTTAGATGTTAGAAGGGATATTATATCTATATTCTGCATTCTGATGTTTAAAAAAAAACATTCATTTTTATTTCGGGGGTCATGTATGATACAATAATAATCGATTGTTCTCATGCAGGGGAACATCCGGCAGTGGCAACATTTTGGACAACCTTCTGAATCGCATGGAACAGTACGCAAGCAACCTGGAAGCTCTAGTTGAAGAGAGGACGGCAGCCTTCCTAGAAGAGAAGAAACGTTCGGAAACTCTTCTCTATGAAGTACTGCCCAGGTATGTTCCACTTTTAAAAGGTACCTCCCATGCAGTGGCGTATCTAGGGATTATAGCGCCCGGGCAAACAATGAAGTTACGCCCCCCCCCCCCCGAGTGCCCCAACTTATCTACGTTATTATACAAGCGAGGGAGCAAAGCAACCAAGCGGCAAATTTTTCCAGTTTTAACCCTAAAAAAACGCAATGCTGTGCATTTTACCCAGGAAAAGCTCGAATTTTATACATTGATCTTTTGATAAACGGTTTTCTATTCACTCACTTCTACATTCGGGAGCAAAACTAACGAAAACCCTTGAAAAATAGTCGAGAAATTCAGCAAGGCGACCTGAAGTTGAGATTTCTCTCAAATGTTGAACCTTTGCAAATGCTGTTTTATACACTTTATCCTATATTGGGGGCGCAATATTTAGCAGCAGTCAGATGAAACTTACATGATAGCGAGCAAAGCAACGACAAGTACATCTTAATTTGTCAAATTTTGAACCCTTTAAGCTTTTTAAGAACTTTATACTGGGGGGCGCGATATTACGAGATCTTGAAAGAAAATAATTTTGCAAGGGAGCAAAGCGACCGAGCTTTGGAAAATTTTCGTATTTCAAACCCTCAAAAACTAAATTTCTAGTGCATTTACCCTGCGGCTTTAGGAGCGCATTATCCGTAAGGATTATTATTTTTCTTTATTTCCCCCCATTTTTTCTCTTCTTTGCATTTTGTGTGCCCCCTCCAAGTGCCGCCCGGGGCACGTGTCCCCCCTGCCCCCTAGATACGCAACTGCTCCAAGGTACTTGCCAGCTCGCTTCTCAGGTATCTCCCACTTCGATGAGGTACTTTCCAGGTACGATCCAACTTAACAAGGAACTTAGGTACGAGTTACTTTTGAAAAGGCGATTCCCAGTACTTTCCTTCACTATGAGGCCTTGTCGAGGAGAGGAAGTAAATAAACGATCAAAAACCCATCATTATGATGCACTTTCCAGGTTTATGCTACCTTTATGAAGTACTTCACTAGTACTTGCTACAAACTATACGATGTTTGTGCACTTTTACGAAGTATTTCCCAGGTACCGGCCATCTTTACAAGGTACTTCCAGGTGCTTGTCTTTTCCTTCATTGTCATGGCATATGATCGAAATATCAATCTGACAGTTTCCTGCCTATTTAACAAAATTATAAGCCCAAGATAATACGTACATTGCTTAACATAACCCGGCCAAATCAAGATTATAGAGCTGTGGGTCTATCATATACCTCAAGGAAAATCTATTGTTTAATCGTTCACCTTCCAGAGGCCATCCCAGTAGAGCGACAGCCCAACTAGACACACAGCCCACGAGAGCGACAATACAACAACAAAAAAAAAAAAAAAAAAAGGGGGAAAAATGGTATCATGGGACGTCTTTCTAGTGACCCTAAAAAACATCAGAAGGCCCGAGAGACCGTCACTGTTGGTCTCGTGGGATTTAACAAATTTACCTTGTACGTTGATTTATGATCAGATTATAAAAGCTCATATTCAGCAGTGGACGAATTTTGAGAGCATATTTCGATACCAAAGAGAAACAACAACTATTATAAAACGATAATAGTATTCACTCCATTTGTATATTACCAAAATGATTTGATATCTACCTTAGATCCGTAGCGGAGCAGTTGAAGCAAGGAAAATCCGTTGACCCCGAGTCTTATGAGAATGTTACCATTTTCTTCAGTGATATCGTTGGTTTTACCGCCCTTTCCTCTCAAAGTACACCCTTAGAGGTGAGTTTATTCAATTTGATATCAACTGTAAAAGCCATGGAAATACTGTAAAAAAAATAAGGAAGGCTAAACCAGACTGAGATGTCATGCATTGCCAGTTTCATTTTGCATTTTTTTTGATGAACTTTGAGCAGGTAATGGAAACAGCAATTAATTATATTGCCTTAAAATATAGTAATTTACACACACACACACACACACTCACAAAAAAAAAGAAGAAAAAAAAAGAACGATAGCTGGAATATTTTCAAATTTTCATACACTATACTTGAATGTCAATACGATAAAAAGGATGAATTCTTTCGTTCTTTATTTGGAATATCTTTAAAAAAATAAAGATTACGAAAGGGATGAACAACAAGGAATGAAGAGAATTGAAGAAAAACAAATCTAACCTTTTTCTGAGATATTGATTAATGATAATAAAATTTTCTCGATAATTTTTGGAATTCGTCTTGCCCATGTATTCAAATAGTTGAAGCCAATATGACGTAATGGAAGCTGATAGATTTATTTTGTTCTTATCGTTTCCTTATTTATAGGTTGTTGCTCTGCTAAATGACCTGTATACTTGTTTTGACAGCATCATTGCCCATTTCGACGTATACAAGGTACGTCTTTAATTCTCATCTTGCATTCTTTTCATCCGGATTTGTGGGTCTGCATGGAATTTGCCAAAACATTTCTGAACAAATCAAGAAATGTGACAAATTGATATTTTGGGGCTTACCAATAAACATAGATCTTGAACTAGCCACATGTTGTTCTGCAGTTAAAACAAAAGTTAGTAGCAGGTTTGGTGCTTTTGCCAGCACCGCTGCTTGTATACGTGTATCACAATAATATTGAACGGTTAGATAGGATCCTACAACTTACTAACGCTCTCCAGTTTTTAATTGACCGGGAACACCTATTGAAATCACCCCCTACATATTTCAATTTCTTCACAGAGCGTCTGAGACACAGCTTTGTGTTGTTTCCCCCCTGTATGTAGAGAGTGGTGATGGTCAAGCTATAAGAAAGGCGTCATAGGGGTGGGGGGGGGGGGGCGGACACCAGTGTTACTAGGTGGATGAAATGCGAGAGAACAAGGCCATCGAGGAGGGTAATGGAGGGGCTTGTATCATCTTTTTACGTTGGCTCCACTCTCCCTTTCTTTATCTTTCTCTCTTTTTACCTTTTCCCCTTTCCACTTTCCTCTTTCTCTTACAGGTGGAGACGATTGGCGATGCGTACATGGTGGTATCGGGACTTCCCATAAGGAACGGCACTGCGCATGCTCGTGAGATTGCGCAGATGGCCCTTGCTCTTCTCGATGCAGTCAAATCGTTTAAGATCAGACATCGTCCCGATCAGAAACTCAAACTGCGAGCTGGGATACATTCAGGTATTTAATCAAGACGCAAGTTTGATCATAACTAAGCCATGGTTTAAACCACCGATTTACAGTGGGCAGCCAAGAAGGCGGTTACATGTCTTTTTTTCGGCCGAAGTTTCATAATTCAGAAGGTTCGTTTATCCCAAAGTTCGTATTTCCGAAGATTTGTTACTCCGACGGTTCGTAATTCCGAAAATGAAATATGGTTCATAATTCCGGAAAAGAAAAAGGGTTCATATTTCCGAAGGTTCGTAATTCCGAAAAGTTATGTAGAGCTCTACTGCATTTTCGGAATTATGAACCCTTTTTCATTTTCGGAATTATGAACCCTATTTCATTTTCGAAATTACGAACCTTTGGAATAACGAATCTTGGGAGTAATACATCTAATGTTTGGAGTTATGAACCCTATTTCATTTTCGGAATTATGAAACCCCTGCTATGGAAAATTTGTGTTTTGGAATTACGAACCTTCGGAAAAACGAGTACCCCCCGCCCCCAAAATTTTCATAATACTACAAAGAGGTACATATATTAATTCTTTGTTTTCAAAAGTAATACGCCTAAAGGCGAAGAACCAAGAGAGATAGAGAGAGAGATGGTTTTTGCCTGCATTTGACTATGTGTCTCCAACTGGAAAATTTTAGAACCCTTTTCTCCAGGGAGGGGGCTTATTTGATATTTTTGACGCGTACTTGTGCCCCACCCCCCTCCTCCGGGGTCAAAGAATACTGGATTCGCCATTGACCACTCTGGTGTAAACAGGGTTCACAATGTCTCACTACATTTTGATTTGTAGGTCCTTGCGTAGCCGGTGTGATAGGTGTGAAGATGCCTCGGTACTGTTTGTTTGGAGATACTGTCAATACTGCATCTCGTATGGAATCAACTGGAGAGGGTAGGACAAAATTGCTTTATGCTTCTTATACGTGTATAGTAGTAGTAGTAGTAGCAGCAGCAGCAATAGTAGTAGTAGTGGTGATGGTGGTGGTGGTAGTTGTAGTAATAGTAATAATAGTAGTAGTAGTAATAGTAGTAGTAGTAGTAGTAGTAGTAGTAGTAGTAGTAGTAGTAGTAGTAGTAGTAGTAGTAGCAGTAGTAGTAGTAGTAGTAGTAGTAGTTGTTGTAGTAGTAGTAGTAGTAGTAGTAGTAGTATAGTAGTAGTAGTAGTAGTTGTAGTAGTTGTAGTAGTTGTTGTAGTAGTAGTAGTAGTAGTAGTAGTAGTAGTAGTAGTAGTAGTAGCAGTAGTAGTAGTAGTTGTTGTTGTAGTAGTAGTAGTAGTAGTAGTAGTAGTAGTAGTAGTAGTAGTAGTAGTAGTAGTTGTAGTAGTTGTAGTAGTTGTAGTAGTAGTAGTAGTAGTAGTAGTAGTAGTAGTAGTAGTAGTAGTAGTAGTAGTAGTAGTAGTAGTAAGATTCAAAGTAAGTCTGAATCATTGTCTGATATAACGAAATGGTTGTTTGTTGATACTACCATAGTTCAGGAATTTGTCCCTGACATTGTCCCTGGCAAAAACAGCTAGAACAACAATAATTGAATATAAAAAACGTACAAAGTTCACAGTAGTAAATCATTTCACGTACCTCGGTTACCACAGTGGTAAATCATCCACCCTCCACAGTTGTAAATCATTCATCTACCTTTGACTTATGATGGGAATTTGTTCTCTCTCAGCACTCAAGATCCATACCAGCCTGACTTGTAAGGCGATTTTAGACAGGTTTCAAATCTTCGAGCTGGAGCTTCGAGGACTAGTGGAGATGAAGGTATAAAAAACACTTTCTTTAATTCATTGCAGTCCGCTTAGAAGATAGCCTTCTTAATAAGGAATTTTGCCCTGCAAGATGTAGTTTTTAGTCTTTTGAACCCTTTCAGGACAGGAATTATTTAAGGGCTAATTTGATCAGCTTTTCTTCTTCCAATTGGCAACACTGGTATTTTTCTTTTTTTGCTATAATTATTTTTCTAATAAAAATTAAAGTACCTGAAATAGATATATATTGACCGAAAGAATGACAAATGAAAAGTGTCAAAATTGCCGATTTGCATGGAAGACAGCGATTCAAAAATTGTAATCATGTTGCCAATTCAAGGATTTCAGTGCTTATTATCCTTTTAATATTTCCTAGCGTCAAGTGCCAAATGATTACATAACAAAAATTACACAGTATATGCAAAAATTTTTGCTCTTTCTGCTCATGAATATGTCATATCTTTCTGGGCTCTGCATCAAAAGTTATTGACCCAAACCACAAAATGTGGTCTATTGTCTCGAAAGGGTGACAATTTAACTAATTTCAATGTATAACCAATTCTTTTGTACTTTTGTGCAGATGATCTTTGTATTCTACAGAATAGACATTTGACACAGAGGGTGAAAAAAAAAATCAAAAGGGATTGAAGGTATTATTATACGACAAAAATATTTTAAAAAGCTTATTTAGATGAAGGTAGAAATTAGTCTCCGATTTTCCCCTTGGTAAATGTGTATTCTGAGGCTGAAATACTAAACTGACGCCTTTATGTCTAAGTAACATACTGAAAAACGTTTTTGTGTCGTTTCTAAGCTTTCTATTTACTCACTTATGGATGTATTTCTTACCGGCTTTTATCGAATAGATTAAATACATGTATTACATCTTTTATTATGTATGTGAATCCATTTACAAAATTTCCATTCTGAGGTGCATCAACTTCACTTTTAATTTTAAATCAAATTTCATTAATTCACTGGAAATTTGCTTTGCTCATGTATATTTACATATAAATGTCATATAATTTTACATACAAATATACAGATATCATAACACATCGTGATGTTATTTTGTTTCCTTTGATAGGGCAAAGGGCAACAGACTACATTCTGGTTGCTTTCACAGAAGGAGAAGGACAAGGGGTGATTCCGCTAACAGTGCAATTTGATGCTATATACCACGAGGACCAATATAGAAATAGTTTTACTGAGAAGTGGCGTCTAAGGATTTTTTAGTTTTAGATCGCTTTTCATGAAAGACTCGAGACGGTGTATCAATATTGACAGCATGTTACAAATTAACCGTAGACAGAAGTAGATGGAGAGCCTTGAACACCAATATTTGTGACAGACAATGCACCTATTCAGGAAACAGGCGCTTAGAAAAATGATAACACCTGGGGGGGGGGGGGGGCATTTCATCAAGTGTCTTGTCTGTGATTTTTACCGACAAATTTGCTCTCAGCCAATCAGATGCAAGGATTTCAGTAGCTTATAACAGTTATTGCAACTTGTCATTGATGACAAGTTTTATGAAACAGGGCCCTTGTCATCCACAAGTGTAATTCAATGACCATCTTTATCTATTTACTTCACCTGGGCCGAAAGAGACGGCTATAGATAAAAGGATTTGACTGTTAGGGAGTAAACGTTGAGTACTTCAAAAAAAAAAAAATAATAATAAAAAAAAATAAAGAAAGAAAGATTTCTTTTATTTCGACTCTGTGTTTGTTGCAAACTGTGTGATATGTGAGATAATATAACAGTGTATTCTATTTTTGATAGTAACGTAAATGATAAAGTTTTATTTATATTGTGCAATATATGCTGATTATCTAGAATCTTTTAATTTTTGTAAAACATTGATATGGGATAAAACATCATATTGCTGCATGCAGGTTTACCCGGCTACCTTTTGAACAGATAACATTTTGTATTTTGGATACTATGACTAAAATCTAAATTATATTTATTACCAATCCGATTTGAAAATAACTAAAATAACTAAATCAGGCACATTTGACTACCAGGGACATACACAGCAAATTCCATAGTATATCACTGAATATTTGCAGAGATAATAGACCCTTTGAAACCGTAACGGACATGACACCAAATGGACAAGGATTTTTTTGTACTTCGATGAATACTTTGAAAAACTTGTGAGTTTTAGGGTCCAGTGGGTCTAATGTAGGTGTCAGCAGAAGCATAAAAGCATAAAAACATATTGTACAACAATTGCATCACACATTTTCTTGTCAGAACTGAAAACGAGTGTAACGGACATGACACTTTTGTCCGCTTTTTATAAACCCCATTATATATAGCGTTGCTTGAAAGTATCCAATGGACAGCTTCGGTAATGTATTCAATTTTTATGCATACCTTTCAAACAAAGGTTGTTCTTGACAACCTGAAAGCTTGCCCGAGGCTTGCCGGACATAGCAACAAGCAACAAGCAACAAGCAAAAAGTAATGTATGCAAACTCGATTCCAAGCATTGAGGCTCATTTATAAAATGCATGCAGGTTAATGGAATAGCTCGTCACTAGGTGCTCATAGAAGAAATGTGCATAAATTTGAATACATTGCAGAATCGGTCTATTGATCATGCAAACCTGTTATTTGCAATCTGTGTTACATTCATCACAATTCGATACAAAACCGGTTACCCTGCAAATAAAAAAAAAAAAAAAATCAATAAATAAAGAAAAAAAAAAAAATCAAATCACACAACAAGTGCTTGTGGTGTGAAATAATGAGACCCAAAGATAGGATGTTTTGACGCAAAATGTTGCTATTTTTGACCGAATAGTGAGTTTTAAAAGAAAATCATGCCTAAATATGCTTCACTCATTTATGCCATATCTACCAGTGTAACCAGATTATCATATTTGCTATCGGGGGGGGTTTCACTCTACCGTAATGACATTTTGATACAAACGTGATGTCGACACGTCCATACTTATCGCTTCACTGGGTATAATAGACCGCTTCGGTAATGTATTCAAATTTTATACATACCTTTCAAACAAAGCTTGTTCTTGAAAACCTGAAAGATTGTCCGATGATTGCCGGACATAGCAAAAAGTAATATATGCAGAATGGATTCCAAGCATTGAGGCTCATTTATACACAACAGATTAAGCAGCTCGTCACTAGCTGCTCAGAGATAAAATGTGCATAAATTTCAAACATTACAGAATCGGTCTATTCTAGGTCATTATTATTTGTTCATTTAACATAATATTTGAAATGTATTGTACCCCGCCTGAGGAACTTATACTTGTATATGTAAACCTTGGTCCTGGGTTATTTCGTCTGTTTGGAGCAAGAAAGGCGTATAATCACAGAGTTAATGTCCTTCTGGCTCTAAACAGACAATCTATGTTTTTCTTATTTATTTGAGTGTTAAATGTTTTTACAAAAAAGTTGAATTAATAAAACGTTATCACTCAAATTAAAAAGCTGGTTGAGCTCTTTTGTTTGATACTAAAGTTGTCATGATAGAGCAAATATTTCTTGAGTTATTGCCAAGTTTGTGATTTTGGGGCAAGGAAACGTTTTTCGTGGAATTGCCAGTATGTCTTTTGCATTTTTTAAACTGTACATATCAAAATTAAGAGCAACAATAGAAAAATTGTATACATAGACATAGATATAACGGAACGTAATTCAATTGACTTTGGGTATTATTTACATTGATAAAGCATGCGAATGATGTAAACATTGTAGAGGAGAACATTAGTGGAAGGGTCTTTAAACCTAACTTAAAACCAAATTGCAGCCCTAACCCTAACCCTACAATAAAGACCGGAGCATTTGTCGCCAGAGCAAATGTCGGATCATCAGAGAGGGAGAGAGAGAGAGAGAGAGAGAGAGAGAGAGAGAGAGAGAGAGAGAGAGAGGGAGAGAGAGAGAGAGAGAGAGGAGAGATACGAGACAGAAAAGGACACGGAGAGAGAGAGAGAGGGGGGGGGGGGGGGGGAGAGAAGAGGTAGATAGATGCAGACAGCTGTCGTAAACTAAAAATTCATGTTAAAGCTACTATCAGTGACGTATCTAGGGGGCGGCAGAGGGGGCCGCAATGGGGGGGGGGCAAAAAATGCAAAAGAGAGAACGAGAATGGGGATAAAAGAAGAGAAAAATATGGAACTTAAAGGAGAATGAATCCCTGGGGAAATATACATTTTAATGAAAAGAGAGGATAGAGAGAAGCAATTTAAAAAAGTTCCATCAAAATCGGTTACGAAATGAAAAAGTTATGAAAGTTTGAAAAGTCTCAATTTACTTACTATGGCGATCCTCAAATTGGCAACGTTGCTTCAAAATGGCAGGTTTATAGTAGCACAACTCTCAATATGTTTTGTACACAAAATTTCATATTTTCTCCATTATGGATAAAGATGCTGCTTGTCTTTTTTGTGAACTGAACATATGTTGTGTCAGATACATTTTCCCATGATATATCTTGAGCTAAGAAGGAGACAAGCTGCACCTTGAGAGATGGTGGGGAAAATATGAAATTTTGTGTACAAAACATATGGAGAGTTGTACTACCTGACTACTAAACCTATCACCAGGTCACTTTGGAGCAACATTGCAAATTTGAGGATCGCCATAGAAAGTAAATTGAGACTTTTCACACTTTCATAACTTTCTCATTTCGTAACCGATTTTGATGGAACTTTAAAAAAATTGCTTCTCTCTATCCTCTCTTTTCATTAAAATTTATTTTCCCCAGAGTTACATTCCCCTTTAATGATTATCCACCCCGCCCCCAGTGTACAGTCTACGGAATTAGTGCTCTGTGTTCAAAATGCTAAATTTCTAAAGATCGGTCGCTTTGCTCCCTAGCATATGTTTCATTAGGATCTCGTAATTTCGCGCACCCAATATAGGATTAAGTTCATAATAGTGCGTTTCTTAAGGGTTCAAAATTCCCCTTTTTTGCTCGAGAGCATATACGGTAAGTTTAATCAAGGTCTGTTAAATACTGCGCCCAAATTATATAAGAAATTGCATAAGGTAGCATTTTCAAAGTTCGACAAAAATTCCAACTTTCGTTTACCTTGCTAAATTTCTCGAATGTTTCTTTTTGGGGTTGATTATAAGAAATTAAGAAATTAAGAAATTAATGGAAAAGCGTTTTCCAGTGTTCAATATGCTAGGTTGCTTTGTTCTAAGGGTGAAATGCATAAAAATTGCGTTTTCGAGGGGTGAAAATGCAAAGATTTCTACTGCTCGATCGCTTTGCTCACTCACTTGTTTTTAATCAAACTTTGGCTACCAAGCCCGGGTTAAGAGCGTAAGAAATCTTTTCTTACATAGTCATGTAATTTCTTAATTTAAAGCAAGAAATATATGGAAATACATTATGGTTTGCACTATTGAGCTCATAAGTTTAGATGTGGGCGGCGCAATTTTATTGTTTGCCCTTGGAAGTCCACCCTGATTACAAGTTGGTTTTAAAAGAAGCAGAAAAATTAAATAAACAAATCGGTGAAGGTTTGAGTAAAATAGCATAAGAAATAAGAAAGTAGTGAATGTTTGAAGTTGTAATCAATCAAACACAAATTGGCAACACCGTGACGTACATGTATCTTGCGAACTCCTCTCCCATTTGCCCTATACCCTCAAAATCATTAATTTTCATTTCTCTAAAGAAAATATTCAATCATACATGCAATTTAGGTATTATCATTAATTCATATGTTTTACACAAAGCATGTATGAAATAAATCTATTATTTCATCAAAAAATAAGAAAATGACAATTTAGATTTTTCTGTACTGAGCAAATGGGAGAGGGTTCGCAAAATACGTCACGGAGTTGCCAATTTGTGTTTGATTGATTACAGCTTCAAAAATTCATAACTTTCTATTTCTTATTTCTTATCGGATTTTGCTCAAACCTTAGCTAATCTGTTTTTCTAATTTTTTTCCTTTTTAAAAAATTCAAATCGACTTCATATCAGGGTGGACTTTAATTCCCTTGAAGATGGATCCACACAAAAAAGCAAGGGTAACAGAAGCCCAAGGAGAGTAGCCCTTTACAATCATGTGATTCCAGCCAGTAAATGCAGGTAAAGGCCCAATATCGTGAGTAATCAGTGGGAGAGAATATTTTGACAGTACTAAGAGCTCGGGGTAGTTAAACCTTCAGGAATTCCTTTATCCGGGAGCAGATGAGCTTTGAACAGAGAGAGAGAGAGAGAGAGAGAGAGAAGGGGGGATGAGAGTGACGAGGGACGAGTGAGAGGAAATAGAGAAGAGAGAGGGAGAGAAAGGGGAGAGAGAGGGGGAGAGGGAAGTGACGAGGGACGAGTGAGAGGAGATAGAGAAGAGAGAGAGAGAGAGAGAGAGAGAGAGAGAGAGAGAAAGGGGAAGGGGGGGGGGGAGAGAGAGTGACGAGGGACGAGTGAGAGGAGATAAAGAAGAGAGAGAGAGAGAGAGAGAGGGGAAGGGGGAGAGGGGGGCGGGGAGAGGAGAGTGACGAGGGACGAGTGAGAGGAGATAGAGAAGAGAGAGAGAGAGAGAGAAAGGGAGAGAGGGGGCGGGGAGAGGAGAGTGACGAGGGACGAGTGAGAGGAGATAGAGAAGAGAGAGAGAGAGAGAAAGAAAGAGAGAGAGAGGGATGGGAACTTACATCATGATCATAATTATATCATAAATAGTAAAGGTACCGCGTATGTTACACAATATTACGTTTTCTTTCTAAATTAAATTTTAGTTAGACCCATTCAGCCAGTGCTGTCTTTTCTTGTATTTCGGCAATGACTACGCTGGAGTGGGCGAAATGATCGGAAGCAGGAACTTCGATGATAATCGCTGATTATCATCCAAGTTCCTGCTTATCAACGGTGACAAGGCATACTTAGTCATCTCGATGAATGATATCATAAAATGTAGACGATGGAATTACTTGAATTCCATAGATCTCTATTCATGTTTTAAGAAGGGTTTTAAGAAGGGAATAGGGTTGTGATTATTTAAAAATAAATGAACCATGATTTTACAGCCATAATAATTCAGGCATAATGATGGTTCATTGGACTCTTATTTCATATATATGTTTTTAACTCAAATGATACTGCACATTTTTCATATTCTCATTTTGACTCCTGGCTCCCCTTTAATACCAAGGCTCATCATCATCATCATCATCACTCATCATTA